>CAXKVX010002260.1:0-15878 GCA_964058865.1 Eleocharis quinqueflora
AATGAGCTTGGCAGATCTCCAGAGAAACTATTGAATGATAAATCCCTGAAAGGAATGTGTCACAGATACAAGGATCTAAATAGGGCATATAAAAATATCAAACTTTTATTCAATGAATATTTACTTCGAATTTCGTACAATATTTCCAATCTTGTCATATCAGTAAACGCATTGCCGACCACCCAAACAGATTGTTGTAGCTCACATTTCTGCAACAATTGAAGAAATAAATAAATGCATCTTGAGAGGCCATTTTTTTTCATGTTTTCCATCAATTGATACTTCTATTTTTTTTAAGGTGTTCTTACAGATACTTGAGATTCTTCAAAGAAGGCAATGACATAGGGATGTTGCTCACAAGCTTATTATCTGCTAAGTTTCTGCAGAGCAATAGATTGATTAGAATATTAACTTTTGGAGGTCAATTTAAAGTTCGATTATTACAGAAAGCAAGAAGCCTACATGAAAGTAGAATTTGGGGGTAAATCAGAAGGTATCTCGCCAAAAATACTATTATAGCTCATGTCCCTGCACCATATAAGAAGTACATGGAAAGTAGACTTTTTAATTTCCATAAAACCCAAGTTTGTAATATAAGAGGTACATGGAAAGTAGTCACTTTTTAATTTCCATAAAACCCAAGTCAACATAGATTATCCTTATGTTGGCAATATAGTTTGCAAAACATTGAAGAATGATGCTAGTTTAAATAGAATAGTCAAATTGAAAGTTTGGAATTTGCAAAATTGCAAAATGAAAAATGCATGAAATTAGACTTACAGCTGAGTGAGTGAAAGCAAAGAGGAAAGCTGCGAACTCATTGTCCCACCAAGTCCAAGCCCACTTATTTTTCTGTTTATGTTTGTCATGAAAAGTGTAATTTAAACAGATCAATAAAGTACCTTTAAAATTTTCTTTTATGTTTTTTAATTATCACTGAAGTTAAGTTACAAGATGTTTTACATGGAAGTGATGGAAGAACCAGAGCAAGAGACACCTGTCCAGTTCTGTCCACATGGGTCCCCTCCAGTTGTCGTCCAACCAGTTAACTGAGTTGTCTGGTTCAACATTCCATAGAAATCCTCCATTGTTTTCACTGGACACAGCAATTAACAAAATCAGAAGAATGATATTAGACAGTATAGTACTAGTACTACCTCATGTGCATGTTATCTGCTTCCCCTAATTGTGAATCTACAAATCAGGTAACTGGTCCTGAATGGTCCAATGGGAAATTGATAGGACATAAAGTACAATTATAAGTGCAGGTTTGGAATCTTAGTTAAGTGTTGTCAATTTATGCCTACTACGAATCACCAAAATTAAAGATGAGCAATAGATACTGTTACCATCTAAGGGATCAGTGTAGGCTGATGCAGTGTAGAAGGAGACAAGAAGCACAATTCCATACAAGCAGAGAGATAGAAGATCACTTCTTTTTCTTGTAGACATATCCTGGATCAAGAATTTTAAAAATAAAAGCTTCAATAATATAATCAGAGAACTTGCACTGGAGCTTGATCTAAAACATCTAAGCTAGGTATTTCATTGACAACACGTATCCAGTTAAAAGTAACAGTACTGTCTGAAGGAAAGAGGACGAAAAAAATGGCTAAAGAGATTTAGCCTAATTAAATCGCAGTTGCCAAATGAAATGGGGAAGACGAAGCATCAACAACTATAGTTCTCGTTTACTTAGAAAGATAGATTCAGGACAATCAGAGAAGAAAGTAATATCCTTCCCAAATCGAAATTAAGTTACAATTGACCGAATAAATTGAAAAGTTGATTCAATGGCAGTATCAAGGAACTGAAGCATCTACATTTACATTTAGAAAACGAACAGAATAAATCAAAAGAGAGAGCAAGAACGAAAATAGAGAATCAAGAACTCGCCTGAAAACGATAACCAGGTCGACTACAAACACAGAACGAATTAAACCCTCGACAAATCAAGACTCCGTGAGCAATCTAATCCAAACATTATTCAAACTCAGACGAAATTCCGATCAGTAAGTAATGGAGAAAAGATCACACCCTTATTCTTCTCCGATGTTTCTAGAATTTTATTTCGAAAATTGAGTTCGCTCAAATGGAGGGAAGAGTGAAGAAGAGAGCTCGCACAGCTCAAACTAACAAGTAACTAACTAACTAATATAGGTGTCGAAAGGAGAACCCGCGCGTGCGACTCACGTGATGGCCGTTATGCAGAGGAGACACGTGGGGCTCTGATAGAGGCCGAAGTAGTTAAGCTGTTGGCCCATGTTACCCAGATGGTTTATGGTTACCAGTATAGAACAACACGCATCGGATCCGGATGCAAATAGTCGCTGGATACGGGCGCTGACATGGCATGTATACGTACCGACACGGACACGTGTTGGGACTTGGGACCCATCTGCTGATTAGGTAAAATGAGGTTGCTCCGTGTCTCTCGTTGGAAAATTTGGCGGCTTCATCTTTCGCGCGGCGGCGTCTCGGGTAGAAATCATAGAATAGCCGGATATTAGGAACGAATGGCGACTGGCGAGTGATAACTTGCAACGCTACAAAAGATCCCAGCCGTTGGATCTTTCAATTTTTTGGGTTTTTAATGGGTGGCGATCCCTTCTGGGAGTGGGAGATGGGAATGAGATTCACATATATGCAAATTTGGAATTTTGTGAACCATTCGGTTTTATTTCAGCACACTTTCTTTAAATGTGTATTTTTCAGAGTGTCTTCATCTCTGAAATTTTTTGAGTTCTTAATATAATGTGGTAATTTCTAAATGAGTTTCAGAGATGTAGATGAGTTTCTTATTTAGTAATTTTACTCTAGATTTTTTTATTTAGCAATTTTGCTTTAGAGTTTATAAACTCTGATGTGACTTAATCATTTATTAAAATTAATCGGTCTCTCACAACACTGATAGGTATTTGTTGATGTATCAATTAAGAAACTCTAACTTTTTTGTTTCGTGGATGGAGAATTTAGAAACTAAAAAAAAATTCTAAAACTGATGTGACAATTATTTAGAAATTCTAAGAATTTCAAAAATGAAGATGCTTGATGCCACATTTTTTTGACATGTGTATAGTTATTTACTAAAACTGACATATCGTTTTGAAAGGGAAAAATATTTGAGATAGAGTGAGCCGTTCTGAATTCTATATATTATTAATAAAATATTTTCCTTTATTTATAATTTAATTAATTGCTAGATTCAGTATGTACTCTAAAATAATGTATTGGCAGATATAATTTTCACGAACATAATTTTTAGTGATAAAATTTTGCGCCTTATTCGAATCTTGTGATTTTGTTGTAGTTTTTATATCATATATCATCATATATAATTTTGAGGAGCGTCTCAAAATAGATGTGTGATTTTGGGTATCAAGGATATGTTTCAAAATTAGGGGTATCGATGTATACGATACTGATCGGGTGGAGCTATTTTCATATATGTATCTGTTTGAAATTATTCTTACTCATATCCTATCCTTACCCGTTAAAATTTAACTTACCCTAACCCTACTCTTACCTGCTAAAATTATAGAATAACGAACGGATAACGGACAATACGAATAATATTAATATAAAATTTTTAGTTTTATAAATAAATTATATTTTACACAAATACACTTAAAATCAATATTTTTTCATAAACACAAGCACAACACGGGAGCAAGTAAAGCATATATACATTAACGAGAAAAAAATATATAATGCGAAATATTAGACTAGAATTACAGTTATACGATCAGTTTTTCAAAAGAACTAAAGAAGAGAATGGTAATATTAAATAAATAATTAGTTGGTTGAAATTAAGTTTGGTAGAATCCAAGAGACAAATGTTAATGTTCTGTTGAAAATTAAGAATTTTATTGAAAATAGAACAATTAATTAGATAATCTCCTAAAAAATTTAAACTACTAATAAATTAATTATTTTACAGATATTAAAATAGAATATATATATATATATTATTTATATTTATACTTATATATATTATTTTATATTTACTCTGTAGATAACGGATACAAAATAATTTTTATTTGTATCCTTATTCGTTTAGCTAACAAAAAAATCTTATTCATATCAATATTCGATAAGCTAATGACAAAAAATTATTCATAACTGTCTTATTGAATACTATACGGATCAGATAAAAGAGCATAAAAGTTCATTTAGAGCCCTTCTTCTAAAGAAGATACATTGAAAAGAAAAAAATATATATTTAGAAGTGACGAGAAAGGGATAAAAGCACAAGCTTTTCTTCTTCAATAGAATCAAAATTTGTACTTCCTACAAGTATTCCAACTTGGATTTTAGAGGTGAAGAAGTCATAATAAACTCTTCCTTTAATTTGAAATTTATATATAAATATGAGATAGAAAAAAATATACATTATTGCTAAATTACCCAATAAAATATGACGAAAAAGGGACAAAAAAACAAGCTTTTCTTCTTCACTACGGTCAAAATTTCTAATTTTCTACGTACCTTCCAACTTAGATTTTACAAATAAAAGAAGTCGTATTCAATTTTTTTATGCTCACGAGTCACGACTCTATACATGTTGATACACATATATATATATATATATATATAGCGATGTCAAAAGCACGAACGATTACATAAATATTATTTTGCGTTTACATTACGTTTTTTCGAGAGTAAGAATTTTTCTTGGCGTTTACGTTGCGTTTAATAAATGTCAGAAGGTTTCTTGCGTTTACGTTTAGTTAAACATAAAATACGTACAAAACGTGCAAAGCACTAATTTTTTTTCATATTTAACTTGCTATTAACAGTGCACAACAAAGCCAAAACATTTATGAAAAAACATGAAAAATTGGAAAAATTACAAATAAAAAAACCCACATCAACAACAAATCAAAACATAAGCACATTGTTAGATTGGGGTCTTAAATCAAGTGCCAGTGCGAAAGCATTTTTAATAATTACAATTCAAACTTTTAAACTTTAATCACCTAGCTAAAATCACAAGTAAGCAAGTACTAATAGCAATTGAGCAAATCAAGATAACACAATAACAAACGATATAACGTGGTTCGGCCTACAAACAAACTAGGTCTACGTCCACAGGACTCCCGGAACCAAAACTTCCTTCCGGGACCGAATCCACTAAACAATAAGTATTTTTACAATTGCGAAATCTATCACTGGTTTTTTCTCACATATGCAAACCATATTAGATTCATAAACCTATGCAAGGGACTACACCACTATACAAGGTAAAATGTCTGATTGACAACACAATCAAGGATATGAATGCACTACTTCACAACACAATGTAATGCACCAAAAGACTAACAAAGCTAGCTAACAAGTGTTCTTGAATAGACAATTAGATGATTGAAGCTATGCTAATTCTCTCAGATTTAGGTAGCTGTAGGAGAAGATTTTAATGCTCTTTCTGATTTTCAATTGAGTGCTTGAAAGCTTGGGAAGGGCTTAGATGTTCTTTCTAGTTCGTACCCCCAAGTATATATAGGTTGGGCACATCTTGAAGTTTTGAAGTCTTAATTTTCCTTTTATGCATTACAGGAACTTGGAACCCATTACAGAACTCGTTATAATGGGTTGCAGATATTCCAATTTTTCGCTTATTTGCTTAGCTCACTGACTTCTGGGCCCTTCTAAGCAGGAACTCGTTGTGATGGGTGAAGAACCTGTTATAACGGGTGAGAGACCCATTTTGACGAGTTAGTGATGCGTTATGGCAACACAAGCCTCTGGAAAATCCTTTATCTTCAGCATTTCTCCTCTTCAATCTGTTACAACAGATTGAGAACCTGTTGTGATGGATGGACAATCTATTATGATGAATTAGAAACTCGTTGTGACTAGTTGCCTGACGGGATGCCAAAGTTGGAAACTTCACGACGTAGCTACAAGTTGGCTCCCCTTGCTTGGCTTGGTTAGACTTCCAATTTGAACTCAGGCAACTTTCTAGCCTGAAATTTTTATTGAGGAGACTCTTTAAATAAAGAAAGATTCAATCTTTTGTGCTATTGAAGAGCAATTGTGAAAGCAAAGATCAAGGATAACTTGGATTTAAGTTAGAGAACAAAATTCGTGCATGGTTCTGAAAACACTCAATCACTTTCTTTTAATGTCTTTGTGATTGTCTTGACTTGTACATGTATGCCTTTGCATCATCAATATGTATATGTATAAACCTGCAACTCACCAACACTCAATTGTGTAAGGTTAGTACTAATTTGTTTTGCAAATTGTCAAACAAGAGATGCGTTTAATCCAACATACATAACATGTTAGCATTAAAATTACTTATTTCAAATCATAACATTAGTTATTTCATACTTTCAGGGTTACAAATAAAAACCTCATGTAAACCTATAGGCTATACTCCTATACAAACAAAACAAAAAATAAGAGTAAAACCCTATACAAAACAAACATATCGAAGTCTTGAAGACAAAAGTCCTTCCTCAATTAGGACTTTTATCCTAGTCTCATGGCTTGGCCCATTTAAATATGTGTTCATCACTATCCCAATCGTCATCTAAGTTCTCAAGCGAATCCCTATCAATACCATCTACATCTGAGGCTGAAATAGTTAGTAATAAATAAATTGTATTAGTTATGAACATGTTAGTGATAAAGAAAGTTCTTAGTAGTAGTTATTTAGTGATAAATAAATTATATTTCTTATTGACAGATGGAGGAGAGTCACACAATGTCCCCCAATACAACTTGGCCTTCTTCTTCTTCTTCTGGTTTGTGCAGTACTTCTTCCTCTTACGAGAATTGCTACTCTCTGCCTTAACCTTGGCCTTTCCCTTGGTTTGTGGTTGTGACGTGGCTGTGTTGGCTGTGGTAGTGGTTGTGCTTGTTGTGGCTTCTTACAAAGAACCCAGTTGATCTTCCTGGCCACCCTCTCCAACTTGGGGTACACCGTATGCTACCTGTGGATACGGCAGAGGAGGCACTCAGCCACGTTTCTCGCTAACACAAGTGATTCCATATGTTTCAAAGAAAGATTAAATCAGTGCAATCCTAAACCCTAACACACACAAAATTTAAATTTAGCTAAATTTGGACTAATAACTCATCAGTGCAATCATTCCAAATTTGATTAGTGAACTAATTCTAGACTAATTGCAAAGCAATCATTTCTAATTTTTTACTAATAAATACTAATGACTAAGAGAAAGTTGTGTTAAAATTATTTTGGAGTAGTGAACATTGAACACTGAAATTATTTTGAACTAATAACTAATAATGAACTAAGAGAAAGCTTAAGAGAAAGGGAAGATGAAATTACCTTTCCCTTGGAGAAATAGGAGGTCGCATCTTCTAAGCAGAATACTGAATAGTGAATACAAATGGAGGAGACGCGACGTGTTTTAGAAGCCGGAGATTTAGGAGGAAAATGAAAAGGCACTAAAAAGGCTAAAAGACACTAAAAAGATATCATAAGTCTAAAAGATACTATATCAACATTATTTAAATACTATATTGTAACTTTACTCCTCGATGATATCAATATTTTCATTGTTTTATTTTATTTTATAACTTTGCAGATCGCTTATCGTCCAAAGAATGCGAACATGCGATGATTTTATAACTTATATAAGCATGATTTTATAAACATGATGTAAGAAACGTTTAAAACGTAATGTAAGCGATCACTTGCGTTTGCGTTGCGTTTAACTGAGCGTAACAAAATGCCATTTGCATCTTACGTTGTGTTTAACAATTGTAACAAAAATCTCTTGTGTTTATGTTTGTGTCACAGCGAAAAGAAACGTAAAATATGCAAAACACAATTCGTTAACGCCCATACATATATACACAACACAGACTTCTCTAAAATATTTAATTTCTTGTAGTCGGCCTTAATCGACCTGAGACCAGGCCCATTTATAACTGGGTCTAACCTTCATTTTTTTTCAATCGGCCTGAGACCAGGCCCATTTATAACTGGGTCTAACCTTCATTTTTTTTTTCAATCGGCCTGAGACCAGACCCACTAACAGTGGTTTGTGCAATATCAAAGCCCATTAGCCCATGACTCTGAGCTGCTTCTCAAGTCAAACCCAAAATACATATCTCATTTGATTTGCTCCTTTTTCTCTCCCCCATGACCCCATTTACCTTTCCTTTTTCTAATTGGGCACCCCTCTCTCTCTCTCTCTCTCACACACACACACACACACGGACAAACCTCAATCGCCGTCTAAAATCTGACAACCATGAACCCGGACCCGCCGGAGACCACACCGGAGATCTCGTCGGAGATGGCGTTGGAGCCATCAACTCCACCTCCCTCCGCTCCTTCTCAGTCTGTCTCCTCCCCTCTCCTCCGCCCCCGTCGCGAGGTCTTCGATCACGGCCTCCTCCCTCTCCCAAAGTTCTCGATTCCCGACCCCCTCTCCCTCCTTGCTCCTCTCAAATCGAAGCTTTTCGAAGTCTCTAATCCTGGCCACCGCATTGACGTCTCCACCTTGTCCGAGTCCCTCCAGATCTCGACGGAAACTTCATCCTTGATCCTTCAAACCCTAGCTGGGGTGTTGCATTACGAGGACAATGATTTAGGCGTAGAAGGACAAGGTACTGCTGATTTGAGAGATGTTCTTTTGTTTCTCTATGTGCAAGGGTACAAGAGGCTGGTGCCTCGTGCCAGCAAGGATTCAGCCGTCGTCAATGAAGTGTGGCCTCACGCCTCGGCATTTGATGGATATCTGTCTGCGCTTTCCCCAATCCAGGTTAGCACTGGCTATGTGATGGTACAAATCCTTGGAAGTTGGCCTTTGTGATGGTACTGTTTAAAAAGTCTAAATTGGTGATATTTGAGGTGCATTGACATTTTTCAGTTGTGTATGGTCCCACATGTAAGCACTCTGATGGATATATTGCAACCCTTTTGCTGATCCTTGTTTATTAGTTTCTATATAACATGCAAGGATCTGCTTGCTGTTCTGGTACCCTCCAAAGGTTGGGATTAAAATGGATGACAGTTGGCATTTTAGATGCTGGCACGGGGGGTTGGCATAAGTAATTGATGGATGAGTCCTTGTGAGATGACACTTAAAAAAGAATTATAGTTGAATAGCTTTTGTGACATCTGCCTGCTCAAATTTGTATATACTGCTGAAAGTGTGGTAGTTTTCTCATAAAATTTTGATATTCAATTATGACTAGTTGTAATTACATTTGATCTGGTATGATTTAATCAATCCACATGCCGTACTACCCAAATATGGTTAACGTGTGCTGATTTCTATTGGTCCTATAATGGATGTGTGTACTACTTGGATCATATTATCTTTAGGAAGTTTATTCATGTGCAAATTAAAATTAAGTAAATTAATTATTTCCATTACATGTCTTGGTAGTTTTTTTATGCGATCACATGCCACGTGGTTGTTCTGGAAATGTTCATGTAATATTTGGTTATTTTTTTAACGTAAACTTTATCATTTACTTATCTGTTTGGTTGCTCTTGGTACAGTTGGTGAGGAGTAATAGTAGGAAGTTCATGCCCTCACAATCCGATGAGGAGACTCACCAGCTCTCTTATCTGCAAAAGCACATGGCAAATATTCTATCCCTTCTCTCTGATACCCTCGAAGGAGTTGAAGGCGATGATGCTCTGGTGTGTATTTTCCTGTTGTTATTCCTGTTTTACTCCTGAATCTTCATACTGCTCCATTTTTTTCACTCTTATGATATTTTTAGGGGTTTTAGATACGAGATCTGTATCATTAAGTTGATTATACTCAAAGATAGATCCATCTCATAAGCCGATAACAAATTATGCTATGCTATGTTATTTCTTTTTCCCTTTATGCGTACCTTATTTGAAGAACTTTCCAGATTTTACCATTTTGGAACTGCATGATCAGTGATTTTAGATTTTTAGTAAGACCACAAATGAATGAATGATCATAAAAGAGGCGCAAGAGGTGAATGCGATATTGTATTTGTATTAAAGTTGAGAAGTTTATTAATCAGTGTACACTAAAAGTTATTAATCAGCTCTGCAATTACTTGGCAGGTAATAACTCAAGACACATTTGGCCACCTAGGATTTCTAATGCTATTCTCAGAAGGTTTGCCTATAACACAAGCCTCTCCTTTCTTTGCAAATTCGGATCCTGACATGCCAGCTGCACCCATACCTGCTTCAAATATCCTCGAGTGGGTCGCCCAGCAGATTACTGCCTCATTAGAAAATGCCATTGAAAAGGAAAAGGGAATATCTCCTTTGAAGGAAACAAATGTTCCTCATGTGAGTGGCGGTAGCACCGATACTGATATTACCATGGTGGATGCACTTCCAAGTAATAGTGGTGTGAATAGTAACAACTTGAAGGGGCAATTGAATAATGGGAGCAATCCATCCTATTATAGAAACCAGACATTCGTTGAAGGGTTTTCGAAGGCTTCAGTTGTTAAACATCCAGGAGATATAAAGGGGCATTCTATTAAGGTATGTAATGATGGGGTTAGTTTTGAATTTTTCTTCTGGTAGCTTTTATGTTTGGTGTTTTCTTTTGGCCTGTTTATCTCATCAGTTGTTGTAGTATGCAGGGAAAACAATTGTGATTAGTCATTGTTTGTACTGGCACTTTTATTAATTTGTATAATTCTGAAGTATGCAGAGGATACCAATTATGATTGCTCAAAGTTTGTAAGAGCAATCTGACCCTTTTATAAGAATTTAACTTCAGTTTTAAAGTTTAATTTGGTTAAACATAAGAAAAAAATATTAAGCATACAGGGACCATCTTAGATTTGAATCGTTTCCCATACCTGATCAGTGTACGACTTCATGTAACTTAATGGTCAAATTGATGATGTTAAGACTCGAGATTGGTAAAACCAAATTATGAATTACAGTTGTTTATGTCTGACTTGTGTAAGATAACCTTCTTTCTGTTTTCAAAGGTATTAAACTGTCATGATTCAATGATATACATACTAGCACCAGTGAGCTATGCTACTGTATATGGATGTTCAGATACAACCATTGTGCTCGGTGCCATTGGCAAGGTAAGATATTTGTACTTGTTTATGTACAAATAACACCATCAAGCTCCCTCAGTTGAGAAATGGGTTATATTGCATATATAATAACTATCTGTATTCTGAACAGGCAGTAAAGATCGAGCATTGTGAAAGGGTGCAAATTGTCGCAGCTACGAAGAGAATCTGCATTGCCAATTGCCGTGAGTGTATTTTCTACATAGGAGTCAACCAGAGACCGCTCATCATAGGCGACAATCACAAGCTTCAGGTTTATTGTTTTTGTTCTGCTATTTGTTCTTGATAAGCTTTTGACTGAACTGAGTTTGTAGGGAAGCCCGATGTAGCCAGAAATCTGAAACTAAAAAGAACCTTAGAAGATAAGGGAAAAAAATAACATGCTGACAAGTGTGGGGAGTCAGCATTTTTTTTCATCTATGCTTCAGCGCTACTTTGCCTGACTGATATGATACCGATATCTGCTATTGAAACCCTTGTTGTATTAGCTAGTACTTGCTCTTCCCAGTATGAAACTCAAGTATATTTTGTGTGCTGACAGGTAGCTCCATTTAATACGTACTACGCACAATTGGGTCAGCACCTGGCTCAATCAGGAATAAACCAAAATGAGAACAAGTGGGACCAGCCATTTGTTTTGGGCATGGTTGATCCACATGATGCACTTTCCCACCCTGCTGGTGTCTCTGATGCGCAGTCAGAATCTGCCACCTGTCTTGATCCTGACCTCTTCACCAACTTCTTGGTACAAAGATATTTTATTTCATACAAGTTCCCTTAAAATATTTCATTTGAAATAGAAGTATGAAACAAGAAGTGATTGTAAATGCCCATGATGCATTCTGGAATCTGCATTTGGTAATTGGTATATATTTGCAAACCTTGTGCTTATTCTTCTGTTCTAATATTTTTATTTACAGATTCCTAATTGGTTTAATCAAGAAGTGTCAGAACCGACAATTATGAATCCATTTTTATTGCCAGAAGCTTATAGAGAAGCCCAGAAGAAGAAGGTAAGCCAGGAACCAAAAAGCAAAAGAAATTACACACACACACACACATGCAGACAGACCGTTTGTGGTTTTGAATATTACTAAGCAGAGGTTCATTTCAGGAAGTTAATTTGAAGGAAACTGAACAAACAATAAGAGGCTTGCAACTTGATGACAATAGAAAACGAGATCTAGCATGTGCACTCCATGCCCAATTCCGAGACTGGCTATATTGTATGTATTTGTTTCATATCCTTCTTCTCTTAAAGACTTATGTGAAAATGACAGATCCAACGCCAATAACCCCGGTGACCCGTCACGACCATGTTCTTGGTTCCATTAATAATTTAAAAAGCTCAAGTCCAACAAGAAATTTGAGTATTGATTCATTTTATCTTCAGGTGATAACATAAAAAATTGTAAAATTTACACTTTCTGTACTGGATCCAGAAACTCAAAAGTCAAACAGATGACTGTTAGTAACGGTGAATAATTCTACTTATTATCTTAATTATATATGAACTCCAAAATTTGTAAATCTCAACTTGAATGCATAATTCTTGAAATAAAACAAGATCAAACAGTTCACTTTTTTATTTGAAATATTGATGGGACAAATTATTGCTTATATGGAGCCGAAAACATGTGCATTGTATTCCTCTGAGAAAATTATAGCATATTAACATGAGTATCTGCAAAAATGTTTTTTATTTATTTTGAAATTTACAAAAAAGATGCCTTGAGAATGCGTACATTGTTTCCATTTACTTTTTTGGGGAGCTATTAATTCTTGTGAAGAATCAAGAGAGTGTATGTTATATATCTTGAGTTTGCAGCAGTCTAGCTTTGGAAGTTCTCTTCTTATACAAAAGTGTAAAGAAAATGCATATTTTACATCATCTCCATCCCCTAATTAAAAACAAAGAATCAAATCGTGTCAACTATCCTTTGTTCACCTCTTGGATTTTGTGGGAAGAAAACTTGCTATTTTGTTACCTTGTTACTTCGTGATGAACGTAAAAATGACCAAAATTTTCCTCTTTTATTATTGTTGCTTTTTTCCAGCTTCTGGAAATATCCGCCAGTTATATTGCTTACAAGCCGACTAAGCTTCTGTCTATGGTTAGTTATCGAACCTTTGCAATTATTTGTATTGACCAGCTCTTCTTGTACTCTTTGCCCCTTTGCAAAGACTACAAACATGGTGTGAAAACTGGGTGTTTCCATCTTAGCTTTCTTTTATTTTTCTTCTGTATCCTTTTGTCATTTATTTCTGTATAAGAACAAATTGACTTCCAAATTTTTCTTATTATGGTGAATATTTGAATAGAGTTGTATTGTAAGTTGTAACCAATCAACTAATTTAACTCCTTTTTTTTTTCCTGGAGTTGTGTTACAATAAGCATAATGTTGTTCATTTTCCAATATATATATTTTTCCCTCATAATGTGAACATTTATATTTGGTCAAGTTAAATCAGTTGGGTTCTCATCGAATGTAAGTAAATTATTAACATATTATGATGAATCGGTGTAAGAATATATTCGTCTGCTTTTAGTCCAGACATTTGTTGCCACTAGGCATAAAGGGTTGAGAAAAATAACTCTTTTTTCTAATCTTATTCAACAAGAGACCATTAAAGCAACTTTAGGCTCTAATTCGTGCGCCTCATGTACAAGATTCTCTCAGACATTTTTAAGGTGTTGCTAACCCGGCTTGACATGTTTTAAATAGTTAGCAATTTTATCTTAAAAATGCTAATAAGTCCTTGAAAAAACTTGATTGCACCCGTAACTTCTGTAAAGTAATTTGAAGCTTTGGAAGGGTGTTTTTACGTGCCTGTTATGTTATTAAATCTGTTTTTTTTTAATTTATTGTCCGTAAGTTTATAATATACACTCACTGAGAAATCAAAAAATAAACTCGAAAATTTTCCTGAAAAATAGTCTTCACATGATCTTGAACCTAAACTTGGAAATTTTGTGTCTTACGTGCTCGGCTGTTTTTAAACCCACTTTGCTCGACGTGTCTAGTCATAATCGTGTTATTGGCCGAATATTCCTTGCTTAATAAAACCGCTTGAGAATAAATTCCCTTCTTTATCTCTCCTTGTTCCTACCGTCCTTTTGAAGTAAATTGTCACCACTAAACATCGTAAATATATTTCACACATTAAGCGGAGATTTTGTAGAAAGAAAAACCAAAATTAATTAACGTTTTAAATACCCAGCGAAGTCATAAATGTCGGCATTATAAATGGGTAACAGACCAAACTTGCAATTGCATTTGTATTTGATCAAATTACGAGCTGTTTCACAAATACAGATTCTTTCAAGTTAATTGGTGGTCCAGTTTCCCGAAGATGTTATAAACAACGATACCTCATATACTCGCTTAAAAATATATCAGGATTCAGGACCACTAGCTCAAATCTTATTTAGGCTTCACCTTTTCTTTTTTCACTACACAATTACGAATTGGCGCTTTCATCAAGTATCCTGGCAATAATTTTGGATACAAATCAGCAACTTAACTCAATACTCTAATAATTATATGATCAAAATATCAGTTGAAGGTCACAACATACAGCGACGGGATGGAAAAGAAAGAATATAATCTGATTTACCAACCAATGATAAATTCACTTGTAATATGTGTATATCTAATGCGGAATTTTGTAAAAAGAGCTTGATGAAAAATCAATTGGTAAATAGTGGCCAATATTAAATCCTTTATAAGTTACACATCCTAATTCCTAATTGATATAATGTTACTAAATTCCAAATCAATGTGTATTGTAGTGTAAATCTCGTTGTTTCTTAAAAGTAATTAAGTGGTTCTACATCCCAATGGAAGTTAAATGATTCTTATCATAGGACAACCAAAAGTTGACCATGTATTGCTGGGTCACCTCATTGAAAACTATTTAGGTTCTAATGCTTTTTCTGATGCCTAAAAGCTCATTTTCCTATCCCTGAAAACAAAGTTTAGAGAGAGAGAGAGGATAAACTAAGAGAGAGAGGGAACACCTCACTCCTATGCCTTACTTCACCAAGGGCTGATCCATTGCACAAACTAGAGGCAAAGTCAGGTCTGAAAAGGGAAAAGCATATTGATCGCTCTCAGACAAAGGAAGTTTGTAGGTGGTTATATTTATCTCTGTAGTACTTGCTCTTCCTGCTTGAAGTTTGGAGGAGAGTGAAGTTGTTTTGGAATCCACTTGTTTGTCACCATATCTTTGAATAAGGTGAGATTTATTTCCACATATTATTGTTACTAATACATGGTTACCTTCTGGAATTAAAGTAAGATGTCTATAGATTTAATTCCTTGCAAAAAGTAGTTGATATATGTACAAATGAAAGAGATACTTGTTCATGAATATAACTTTGCATGTCATTGTAGCATTTACTTTACTATATATCCAGACACGTTGTTTGTTAAAGTTTTCCCACTTGACAAAGAGGTTTAACAGTAGTTAGATATATACTCAGACATGAAATTCAACCAATGATATTACCATAAAGATGCTTTCTTAATTGATATTCGCTGGCCACCTTTTTTATGAAGTATTTATTTGCTTATTTTCTCTGGACATAACTTTGTGTCAGAATACTAACAGTGAAGAGAAACCAAAATTCGCAATGAGCCACCACCCAATTATACACCACGACGAAGAACGTCACCACGAAGACTTCCAACTGAAGGATACGAACCCACTTTTGGGGGAACGATGGCCGGCCATGGGTGGGGTTCGTGGAAACGACAAGCTCACTAGCACATATGACCTGGTCGAGCAGATGTACTACCTCTATGTCCGAGTTGTCAAAGCCAAGTATGTTTGATTCATTAAAACATCAT
>CAXKVX010002261.1:0-20155 GCA_964058865.1 Eleocharis quinqueflora
GTATTATTCTTGACTATTAATTAGTTTCTTGATCCTCAGTGCATACTCATTTATAAGTGATCATCTCATAATCACAAATGTATGCATAACAATTATCACTTATGTGGAACAATGATGTTAATTAATTATAATTGTTGATGGATCGATTATGATTAATTAAATAAATATTGGTATTAATATAAAGTTAGAAATATTGTTTGTACTAAGCCCAACTCAATTGGATCAGAACCTAAGCATAACAACCCATAAAGCAATGGATAGAGGAGACTTCGCAATAAATTTACCGACTTTTTAGCAGATTGACTGTGCCGCAATGAGATCCTTTGCGACTGCAAGAGGCTTGGCATAATTCTTGCCAAGTCTGAAAGCCAAGTCCATTGCGGCCGCATTGAGATTCATGGCATAGCAAGAGATCTATTCTGAAGGTAGATTTTCCTGCCTAGATTTGTCGTATCTTTCAAATTGGAAAACTTAAGATTTATACCTAATTTTGTGCACATATTTACAGAAGTGAATATGATAATTTGGAAAAGAAATGAAGAGAATATAATTCCATATGTTCCAAAGAATATTTGATAATCAATTCTGTATTTTTCCAAGATACCATTAGATTGGAATTTTTATAGGAATTTTATTATGTGTTTCGCAATTCAAGTTTAAGTTTGGTTAAGCATACACCCATACTTCTAGACTCATAAATAACAATTTAAATTACATAATACCAATAATATTGTAGGAAATAATTACATCCCATGCAATTAGGCATTGAGTAGTATGACATCTTGACATGCATCTCCAAGCACTATTTTCGCCCCATGACAAACTTCACATTCCCAAAAAGAATAATATTTGTTCTACTCAAATTTATCGTAATAAATTTAACGGTATGACATAAATATTCTAAATCTTATTATGGCATGCAAGTCCCAAATAAAATATCAAATTGGCTTTAACAATTTGCCAATATTAATTAAATATAATAAATTAATTATTTAATATGACACCTTAGGCGGCATTACACACATCAAACAACAATCAATACTTCACACAAGGCATCGAATGTTTGTCATACTATTCAATTTCCTATAAAACAAAGTTAGCACAACATAATTTTGTGTCATGCAATACACATGACACCCACACAATTCATACAACGTTGAATTTTATTCATATGTTTTCTTGGCATTTCAAATCAAGTTATCCCATAATTTGATTTTAAAAATTACTTGTTGTAAATTAATCTCATTAATTTAACAAGTAGAATAATGTCAATGCTTCTTTAATTAATTTGTAATGTTCACAGTTACTGTTCACGGTTACTGTTGATAACTGAATTGTTTTTAATTAAAACCAAATAATTATTAACTGAATTAATCCCATTAAAAATCAGTTCTTAAAGAAGCAATTATCTTTTGTCTTACAAATTCTATCAAACTGAAAGAATCATAATTGAAAACCGAATCAAATAAAATTTCATATTTTCAAAATTCACAATTTAATCTTTTGAATCCCATTAACAAAAAGTTAGAAGCAATCTTAAATACACATGACTCTCTATCACTGTAGGGTTTTGTTACTTGCATGAAATGCGAAATTTTAAAACTTTTCATGCAACACAATTTAAATACAAAGGATCATACGCATAAAATTCGAATCTAACAAAGGTTTATGAAGTTTAGTATCTTACTTGATATCGTAACCAAGAGCGACGACTTCCTTACATAGTGATTTCTCTCGGCTTTCATGAATCAACTTGAAACAATGTCGGTTCTCGACTCATCTCACCAAAAGTTTTCCAATCGTGAAGTCTCTATAATGTGCACTCAACGCGTCTAAGCAAAGTTGCTAAACTTTCCATAGAACAAGAACCTTCAATCTCTTTTGATCTCATCACATGAGAGATATAGAAATTCTCCTTTTTGAATTGGATTGAAGAAAAAAAATTAAATTACTCTTTTTTTTCTTCTCACCTACAGAGAGAAGAAAATAACCAAAAAAATTCGGATGAGAAAATATAAAAATTACCACATATAAATATATACAAGATCATTCAATAGTCAATACCCACAAAATTATAATAAAATTGCAGACATCTACTTTTAATCCTATTCAAGTTATTTGTAGAAGCAGCATTAAAGATTCAAAAACTCACTGGAGTAATTCATTAACTTAATCCATTATAGTTTTTCTCATTAACAGATAATAGGCATATAAACTGACTGGAGTTGGGAGTAATTTTTCATTCAACTTGTTAACCAAAATTGTACATACTTTGTCCCCAGTCAAAAGGTCCAGCCAGCGTTCCTTCCGGTATAATCTAACAGTTCAGCCTTTTTCTTAATTGCCTCTTCCTTTGCTGCCACTATCACACTGATCAGATTCTCAAGGCACGCACCAACATCCTTACTCCTCGACTTCTTTAGCATCAACTCCTCCGCCACATCAGCCGGTGTCATTTCAACTTCACTAAGAAGGGTTCGTATGGTGTTGAACAACTCGTGGTTCTCAACCCCGAGATAATTCTTGGCCAACACCTTGAATGCCTCGAAGGTGCAGTACGACATCTCTATGCGCATGTCCATCCTGCCCCTTCTGATCAGTGCCGGATCCAGCTTTTCTATGTGGTTCGTCGTGAAAATAATAATTCTCTCACCTCCGCATGCCGACCAAAGCCCGTCGATAAAGTTGAGAAGCCCAGAAAGAGTTACCTTGCTGCTTTCATCCTTTTCCTCCATCTTGGGCATCTTCATTTCATTCTTTTCATCATCCTTCTCCTTCCTCTTTCCCTTACGCTTGCCTGTTAGGTCAAGCGAGCAGTCGATATCCTCAACTACTATGATGGACTTGCCGGTCGTCTCAATGAAGATCTTTCGTAACTCTGTGTCAGTCTTCACGGCCGTCAGCTCGAGGTCATACACATCATACTCTAAGAAATTGGCCATGGCAGCTATCATGGTTGACTTGCCAGTGCCCGGTGGACCATGAAGGAGGTAGCCACGTTTCCATGCCTTGCCGATCTGCTTGTAGTATTCTTTCCCCTCGCGAAATGTGATGAGATCATTTATGATTTGTCTTTTCTTTTCTGGATCCATGGCAATTGTTTCAAAGGTGGCTGGGTGTTCAAATGCCACGTGAGTCCAGGCAGGACTTCTGTAGCTAACCCAGCTTTTGCTGGGGCTGTTTGTGAAGAGCCTTTGTCGCCGTCTTTGCATCGTTACAGCGCGTCCTTCTCCCAGTATGTGCTTCAGGTATTCGGCCTCAATAAGTTTGCGGTGGCGCTTGTGGAATGTTAAGCGATAGTACCTGATAATTATTCATTGTTATATATAGTTTCTGCTTGAAAATTACTTTAACCGAGTAAAGTGTTATAGCAATATCACATCATGGAAACATATATACAATTTTACAAGATATGCACAAGACTATATCTTATTAATCTTTGAGTTGTGCTGTCAATTTTTGACGGGAGTTCTTTAATTTATTGTATTGTATATATAAACGAGTGTACTTACTAACAAAGTTTTGGCTGCTTAAATTGCTGATGCCCACAATCTTCATTATGACACACTAATTCTTTTAGTATTGGTCATATCAGCAATAGTTTGCAAATATAATTAATTAAGAACATGTTTTAATCAAAATTGAATGCTGAATCATATTTCTTAACAATTTGAAAAAAGTTTGTAAAAATAATAAAATTAAGAAGAGGAAATAATTATAAGAAAGAGAACAATTAAGCGGTATATACGCACTTGCGTTCCTCTTCACAGTCGTTCAAGCTGATCACTTGAGAGTTGGGCAGAATCTCACCGACATACCACCAAACCTTGACACCTCTAAAGGTGTCATGGACCTCCTCATGGTCGTCGATGGTGACGAACGGGTTGTTGCTGTCTTGGCTCAGCTCAGCCTTAAGATTATGAGCCCGGGAGGAGCATGTTGAGCTGAGGTAGGCCTTGGCGGCGGTGTAGAGCTCATCAGGCTGCATGTACTTGCCGTGGTACTCGTGGATAGCGATATGGTCGTACGGGTTGATCATGTAATAGATGAAAAACAAACTGCTGGCTATGGCTGGCCCCACCCCTACCCAGCTCTCTGCACCCATCTCTGAAATATGCATCTCTTTAGTTCTTTTTCTTTGGAATAATATACGCCGAATGTTCAGAGAAAGTTTTGGTTCTTATATAGGGCAAGTCCAGACTCAGGTCGTCGCCAAAGGTATCTAGATTGGATGAGAATACATAAAATCTGTTATTTATATAAGTTCATTTACATATATGTCATAAGACATAGTTTCATGAATATCCTTCTAAAACCTAAAAATTATGTTTCTCTTGTTCTAAAATTATGTATCTCCTTAATGTACATCGTTCGTTTGAAATCAATTTAGCGCTCATTAATTACTTAAATTATACTCACGGATTGCTTCATTTTTTGCCTCTCTCGTCTCTCTATAACTTCTTTAATTTCCATATCTCATTTATCTCGATATCTCAACAATCAATATCTTATGAAAAAACACTTATAATATTAGTGGAAATTTGAAGATTTAAAGAGTCGAAGAAGATTTATTTGAAGAATGTTTGAAGAAGAGATTTGAATAAGATTTAAATGAAGATTTCAAAAATAAATTTGAAGAAGATTTAATTTCGCTTTATTCTTCATATTTTTTAATCTTTTTGAAATTAATAAATATATTCATTCTAATAATTTTAGCTTTACAAAATATGTGAAATTAGATAATTTTTTCAGTAAACAAAATAATATCTTAGGTAATTTTTAGAAGAAATTCTAAAATTTTAGGTTATTTTTAAAATAATATTGTAGATTGTTTTTAGAAGAATTCTAAGATTCTAGATCATTTTAAAAAAATGTTGAATTCATTTTTCAGTCCGAGACGGGGTTCTGTCCCATTTATAACTTCCAAAAAAAATCAACGAAATAGTTGTCAATGTAATAGCTGTTATTGGAACAGCTATCATCAACATTTTTTTGCTACCTATTAAATCAAATATCACGTGCAGTCCGCTATAAAAGGTTAAATCCTATATGTAAAATAAACCTTTAAAATCGGCATTTCTCAGAAGGCTGTTGTTGTAGACAGCCTTTAATAGCAGAGTTTGTGCAAACGGTCGGTTATTAAAAGTCAACGACCATGAGAACATCCACTATTATGTGAATTTTGACTCAAATGCTTGTTACTTGATGAATTCCAAAATCAATGAATTGATTTACCAAGGAAAACGTCAAAATGGTGTTTACTATTTGTACCACAATAATTTTGATCAAGGTAAATTTTGCTTTAGTGCTTTAACTAATCAATCTTGGCTTTAGCATAGAAGATTAACTCATTTAAGTGTAGATACAATCAAGAATGCAATCAAGCATGACTTACTGAGAGAATTACTGTTGAGCAATATTGAGTTGGATCATGTATGTGAAGCTTACTTGAAAGGTAAACAAACAAAGTTTGGCTTTAATTCTAAGGATATAGTATCTACCAACCAACCTTTGTAATTGCTATATATTGATTTGTTTGGTCCAATAAATGTGCTAAGCCTTGGTAAAAGAAAATATGTATGTGTCATTGTTGATGACTATAGTAGGTTCACTTGGTGTCTCTTCATAAGTCATAAGAATGAAACATTTGAAAGATTTGTTGAGTTTTGCAATAGGGTTGAAAACGAACAAGGTTTGAAAATCAACAAGGTTAGAAGTGATCATGGTGGGGAGATTGAAAATGCTCAATTTGACGAACTACGTTCGAAAAGGGGTTATAGGCATGAATATCGGCTCCAAGAACGCCTCAACAAAATGGGGTTGTTGAAAGAAAAACCGAACCTTGCAAGAGTTGGCCCGTACCGTGTTAAACGACTCCTCACTTCCCAAAATGGGGTTAATACGGCTTGCTACGTAATTAACCGAATTGGCCTTAGACCCATCCTTATGAGAACACCATATGAATTATGGATGGATCGTAAGCCCAACATCTCATACTTTAAGGCTTTTGGTTCGAAATATTTCGTACTTGACCAATCTCAAAGAACAAACAAATTTGACCCGAAATCATTTGAGGGCATCTTTGTAGGTTACTCAATGACAACTAAGACATATAGAATTCATGTACCAACTCCAAACATAATCATCGAGTCTATCAATGTTAAATTCAATGAAAGTGCTAATGTTCAGGCCGAGATTGGTAGCCTTGATAATGTAGGAATTGATGATTCAAGGCACAAAGTAAACGATGAAGAGCAAGAGAGAAGGAACATGGTGATTGAACAATGAGCTCATGAAAATGAAGCGCCTCAACATGAACCAAATAATGAGCAAAATCATGAAGGCGATGATGGAGTAAACGCCTTGAATAAGGATGGTGAAGGTGAAGGCACCATCACACCTTTGCAAAGGATATCAAATACCACAAGATCTAAGGGAAGTGCATTCTCACCCACTCTCTAATCTTATTGGGGATCCAAGGGAAGGGGTTCGAACTGGTCGGGTATTAATCAAATGATTGCACTTTGTGCGTTTGTGTCACAAATTGGATCCACAAATTTGAAGAAGCCAATCAAGATCCCGATTGGATAATAGTCGTGCAAGAAGAATTAAACCAATTTGAAAGAAGCAAAGTATGGCAACTTGTACCTAGGCCAGAGAATAGGACCATTATTGGAACTAAATGGGTGTATAGGAACTAAAATGACCAAGAGGGCAATGTAATTAGGAACAATGCTAGGTTGGTAGCTCAAGATTTTAAGCAAAGGGCAGGTCTAGACTATGACAAAACCTTCACACCCGTGGCTCGTCTTGAGCCCATTCGAATGCTCTTAGCTTATGTCTCTAACAAAGGCTTTATCCTATATCAAATGGATGTTAAGAGTGTATTTTTGAATGAAATCATAGAAGAGGAAGTCTATGTTAATCAACCAATCGTTTTTGTCGACCCAACATTACCAAACCATGTGTATAAATTAGACAAAGCCCTCTATGGCCTCAAACAAGCACCTAGAGCGTGGTATGAGAGATTGAACTCTTTTATAATCGCAAATGAATTCACTAGAGATAAAAATGACACAACCTTATTTACAAAGAAAAGAGTCAATGATTTATTGTAGGTACAAATTTACGTTGATGACATAATTTTTGGTTCTACTAACATGGCACTTGCTAAAGAATTTACCTCTCTGATGAGTAGTGAGTTCGAGATGAGTATGATGGGCAAACTTACCTTCTTCTTGGGTCTTCAAATTATACAAACACCGGAAGGGATTTTTGTGAGCCAAACAAAGTATGCCAAGGAGTTGATCAAGAAATTTGGCATGGAGGATTGCAAGTCAAGTAAACTCCTATGGCAACAAACATTAATCTTGATTTCTATAGACATCTCACAATACCGAGCTATCATAAGTAGTTTACTTTATTTAACAGCTAGTCGGCAGGATATAATGTATGTCGTATGTCTATGTGTAAGATTTCAAGCCAACCCTAAAGAGTTCCATGGTATAGCAATAAAAAGAATTCTCAAATATGTCAAAGAAACGTAAAACTTGGGACTTTGGTATGATAGACAAATGGAATTAAACTTGATAGGGTATATCGATGCCGATTTTGTCGGTGATCATATGGACCAAAAAAGTACAAGCGGAACGAGTCAATTTCTTGGTGGTTCGCTTGTATCTTGGTCTAGCCTCAAACAAATCTTCGTGGCTCTTTCAACCGCGGAGGCGGAATACGTTGCGACTGGTAGTTGTGGCAGAAAAATCCTATGGATGATGCACACCCTAAATGACTATGACCTACGCTTTCGCAAAGTGCCAATTATGTGTGACAACACAAGCGCTATCCAAATGTCAAAGAATCCCGTACTTCATTCACGTAAAAAATGCATAGACATACGACACCATTTTATTCGTGATCATATTGAAAGGAGCGATATTGAATTGATTCATGTTGCTCCTAGCAACCAAATTGTCGATATATTCACTAAGCCCTTGAATACACAACAATTTTGTGCATTGAGATTCAAATTAGGAATGCCAGAACTAAACTAAATCATTGAAGTCCCAAATAGAGTCCAAAACATGTGTTCAAAAGCATAACAAGCAAACTCCAACAATTGAAATGAAGTTCAGCATGAAAAACAGAAAGCGACAACATCTAGCGTTATAACGCCAGATTTGGCGTTATAACGCTATCCTGCCCTAGAATGACTTAAACAGAATTCAACCACACTTTCGAGTATTGGCGTTATAACGCTATCCAGCTTCTTTGTGACTTAGTTTTCTCAGCCATACTTTCGAGTCTTGGCGTTATAACACCAACTGTGGCGTTGTAACGCCAGAAGAAGCCATAGGAACAAAGTTCCCAGCCACTGTAATATGGAATTTATGTTTTTTTTGGAGGAAAGTAATACGGAATTTATGTTTAGTTGATTATGACAAATTTTCTTTGTAAATGAAAGATAATAAATAAATTGATGGAGTTGGAGAAAGATAAGTTGATGAGATACCTTTGACATGTGTTACATACCCAGGTGTTACCCTAAACTCTAAATTATAAACCCTAAATTCTAAACTTTAAACCCTAAACTCTAAACCCTAAAACTTATCTAATTTGAATCCAACTCTTATATTAAATTATTAATATTTTTATTAATAAAGTATTCAACGTTCAAAAGTTAAATTTTTTTTGTGATTGACCTTAAGAAAATAAAAATTATATTTATGACTTTGAATTCAGATCTTTTATAATGATAACCATATTTTTTAACATTCAGATCACATGTGTTATCTAAACATTGACCAGAAATACAAATTCTCAACTAAAAAAATGAATGGATCGTAAAGCATGTGAACGTCTAGATAACACATGTGAACTTGAATGTTAAAAAGCACGGTCATCGCTGTAAAAGATTTAAATTCAAAGTCGTAAATATTTTTTATTTTCTTAAAGTCAATCATGAAAAAAAAATTAACCTTTTGAACGTTGAATACTTTATTAATAAAAAGTTTAATACAAGAGTTGGATTCTATTTAGGTAAGTTTTTGTAACGACTTCGGCTGTGCTCGTCAAGACAGTAATTAGTTTTTATTATCATCGCAAGTCATCAAGCTGTAAATGTCTGAGTCTACTTCCACCGCGTCGAGTCTGATTTGTGATCGGAGAAATGAGGGATTCAAAATTGATTCTGACACAAACACATAATAAAAAATTTCAAATTAAGATACAAGTTGAAGGTGGAGCCAAATTTTAGATGCGCTTTGCTCCGATCGCAAATCGGACTCAATGTGATGGAAGCAGACTCGAATATCTACAACTCGATGGCTTGCGACGATAAAAAAACTAATTATGATCCCGACTAGCGTAGTCGAAGTTTGTAGAAAAAAATGCTAATCATACTTAATATTTTTTTGTATCAACTTCAGCTAAACTCGTCGGGAACATAATTAGCCTTTTTATCATCGCAAACCTTTAAGCTGTAGATATGTGAGTCTACTTCCATCGCATCAAGTCTATTTTGCGATCGGAGAAATGAGCAATTCAAAATTAAATCCAGCATAAATTCATGATAAAAAATATTAATTAAGATATAAGTTCAAGATGGAGCTAAATTTGAGATGCACGTTCCTCTGGTCGTAAACCGGACTCAACGTGGTGGAAGTAGACTCGAGTATCTACAGCTCAATGATTTGCGTCGATAAAAAAATCTAGTTACAGACCCGATGAGCGTAGTCGATTCCATTACAAAAACTTACCTAATTACAACCCAACTTATCAATTAAAATATTAATATTTTTGTTAATAAAATAATCCAACCCTTTGCTAGCGAATTGATTTTGGTTGCTGTTGTAAAAACCGGAATCATTGATTCTGGAGTTATTCCGGAGTCTGTGAATCCGGAGTTAACTCCGAGTTAGTGATTCAGAAATGGCTACTTTGGTGATTTTGATCTGAATTTTACCACTTTTGTGTTTTTTCAATTTATTTTGGTTAATAAAAAAATTTCGGCATCAAAGTACATGCATTATAAGAAATACTATGCAAAATAACTCTCTTAATATGCATGAACACCGAAAATTTTTATTATGCACGTTAACTGAATATTGCAGGATTTTTTCGTTATTATGCATCAAAGTACATGCATATTAACTAAAATAGTATGCATAATAAATCTCATAATATGCATAATAACTGAATAACGAATCCATACTAATTGGGTATCAAAATCATCTAATGCATATCAAATAGTGGTATTGAGTCAGTTTGTTCGATTTGTATGCATGTTATTAGATTTGTTATGCATATATAATTTTAGTTGTTATGCATGTTGCATATATCATAGTGTGAATGTGTATCAATAATTGATATCGATGTATGGATCAATGTGAGGGAGGGAAGTTGTCAATTTGAGGTGCGACATCGCCTTTTAACAAGAGGTTAGGTTTGAAGGCGGAGAAGATACTATGCAGAGAAAGAGAGACGGCATGATTGATCGGATCTAGAGAAAGTGTTGGGAGGGATTCCGAAAAACGCCATGAAAAGGGAGAAGGAGAGAGAGAGAGAGAGAGAGAGATAGAGAGTGACAACAGAGGTGGAGAGAACTATAAGAACCTAGACTATGGCTAGGTAGATGCGAGGTGACATTATATGGCAAGAGGTATAGAAATATTTCGCGAAACAACCTGCTTTGCTATTTGATAGCGAGAAATTTTGAACTTTTACACATTAAATAAAAAATAATGTCGCAGATTTGACAACAAGCTTCATTTGATGGTTGATATTCAGTTCGAAATTTCAATTTTTTTTTTTTTTGACAGTTGCAGGATCCAAACAACAATATACTTGAGGAGGGATTTAACTCCTTGAATAGCATTTAACATAATTCCATATTCAGGATTCCGGCCGCTACCCATGTCATCTGTTGAGAGACATTACCAGTTAATTTATTTTACATATTCATCTCAATTTTACAATAATTATTACTATTTTATGGGTGATTGTCATTTGTAATGGCCAATTATGGAAGTAGAAGTATTAGGTTTAATAGTTTAGTTTAACTTATTTACATAACTTCTATGCTAAGATCTTGTTTGCTTTGTTTTTTACTTGTGGCTAAATTGGGAATTTCTAGGGATGTCAGTTTTGGCCCGCCAGTTCATCGGCCCACACATGTCTATCCGGTTCAAGCACTATACTCGCTCGGCCCATTGTCATGGAGACCGGATAGGGCCAGGCTTATTGACGGACCGAGACGGGCTATGAGTTGTGACGTTGTACCCATGGGCCGATTATAATACTTGTAGTTGATTATGATGATATCAAATTATTAGACAGTATCAATCTGAAATTCTAAAATAAATACAAAATTTTACAATTCAGTAATTACAAACTATACATTTAATAAAATAAAAAAAATATTTGATGCGTTGATGCTGTGATGCACTGGAGTATTGGACTGGCCTGTGCGAGTAGCCCATGGGCCGGACTGCCAATTCTAAGTCCACATCCACGGGCCGAGTAAATCGGATATGATATTTTTGCGGGCCGAGTAGGCTGGAAAATAGAAAAAATACTACAGATAAAGCTCATTGACATCTCTAGAAAAGTAGAAATCCCAGCTCGAAAAGTGATAGTTTCATAAAAAAAATTAGTATTAGTTTATTGGATTTTCAAGATTAGCCTTAATTTATAGCCCCGCAAAATTTTCCAAACAAAAATACAAATTTCCAGATAACATTAGTACGTATATGAGAACATTGCCATAAGCTCGTTATAAATTGATTTGTGATAATGAAAACTATAAATATGTCTAACAATTAACAAAATAAAATGGTAGTGGCCTGCAGCTCGATATCAGTAATGCAAGTCTGATGGAGGCCCAGTCCCAGGCCCAACCCAATAGTCCGAACTCGCAGGCCTCTGTTTACTTTCATTGTAAACTTTTAGTATAGAACAAATATGAGTGTCAAACGTCTGAAACATGCAGCAAACTGTGATATCATGTTGAACGTTTCGTTGGATAACATAACAACAGATTTGCATTGCACGTTTTTTTAGCACGAAATGTGAAATTTCACGAAAATTACACTGAAATGAAAGAAATTTTGTTTGCTTTATAAATTTTATTTCTAAAACATAACAAAAAACAGTTATATTGCATTTTCGTTCGAACGAAACGAAACATAACAATATAACACGTCGTTAGTTCTGTTGATAGCCCAAGATGTTAATATAGGCTATCTAGCTAGTGAATTATAGGTGTTGACTGTTGACTTATCCTGACACTGACACACTGACACAGGCATCATAATCCCAACCAATGATGTAAATTTTTCCTTTTCGTTTTGTTTAAAATTGTATGCCTTTAATACAGAAGGCAGTGACCGATTGATGATGAAATTATGTTCTTTGGTTCTGTTATAACACAACTACAACTTTTCCTTTCTTTTTGCATTATGAAATACCATTTCTAGATTTGAATTTCATTACCGACGATCGATATATATATACAATGTTGTTAGGTCAAATAATTACTCAACAATTAACTGTATATACCATTTCTAGATTTGAATTAACATAAAATCTTTATCCAAGTTCAAAGTTACATGCAGCACCAACTCTATGTGATATTGTGCCACTTGCAGTAGTGTAACTCAAAACTCTGGTGCACGTGGTTATGTATATATCTGCCGCCGCATGCAATCCGATATCTTGGCAATTGTACCGATAGTACAGTATTCAAAGTGGTATTGAAAAGGCAGGAAAACAAAATTCATTGAACTTGCTGTAATTCTGTTCTGAAAGCACACATGACAAATTTGTTTTCTCCTTTTAATTGTTAAAAGAGTAAATATCACTGTCTCCGAATTAACGTATTCTTTACACGTCTTCCACTCAAATGCAATGATAAATTATTTTTAATTCTTTGTATAAATATTTTATTGAACAAATGCAATGATAATATTTTTTGAGTATAAAGACTTATACTAAAAAATATAAAGACTACTACATTTGAGTATAAAGACTTATATGAAAAACGTGTAAAAAAAGTTTATAAGGAGGAACAGTTAGTCGCTTCCTTAAACTTGTTAAAATTGTGTGGATAATTTTCTGATTACTTCAAATTTCAACTTTGGCAGCTGACAATTTCATAGATATCAAATCAATGAATCATAGTGGGGCTCTCCAGCAATGACTGATTCCTCTTTGCATGTAATAGTTCCAAATGCGTTCACTTCGCCGCAACAAGAAGAAAAGAACAGGATAAAAGTACCACAACTTAGTGGCATCAATTCCATCAGCGTCAAGTTTGAAATTTGATAGAGATGTGCAAAGTCAAAATGAAAATTAACCCCTCTGAACTTCTGTCTACAAACATCAAATCGAATTGAAAGGTATAGAGTCAAAATAACAAATCCTATTAATATCTTTTAGAGCAATTTAGTTTTTTTTTGCCACTACAAAACTTGAAAATTGATAAAATATCACTACAAAACTGAAAATTGGTAAAATGTTACTATTTGCATATGACCTCAACACAAAAAATATGCCGATGATAGTGTTTTATCAGTTTTTTCACTTTTGTAGTGAAATTTTGTCAATTTTTAAGTTTTATAGTAAAAAAAACTAAATGTTCCTATCTTTTATAATGACTTCAAAGATGCAGAGTCAAATTGGAAAAAAAAAAAAAAGATACTCATTTTTTTGTCTACAAACTATTTAAAGGTGCAAAGCATGAGAATCCACTTTCAATTTTAACATCTAATTAATTAAAGGAATTTTATGTATTCGGTGAAATTATGAAAACAATAAAATTTATAGTATTTGAGAAATAAATACGAATCAGATCAAATATATATTAAGTAGTCCCACTCGAAGCAAGGGCGGATCCAGCGGCTATTTTAGTCCAGGCACAACTAAGTTCGGGCACTGAGGTTGAGATCAAGTCCGAGCACAAACTCATTAAAATCCACTAAAATATCGCTAAAAACTCATTTTTCACTATAAAAATAATTAAAAATACACTAAATTTTGAGTTTTTTTAAAATCAAATCCAGACACTTGTCCAAACTTGACTGAATAGCTCCGCCTCTGACCCGAAGTATGGATCGCCATTTAATGTTCAACCATCATATTTTCTACACTTTACCTTTATCCAGGGTTGTTCAATTGGTCAGTTCGTTAAAAACGATTTAATTTGTCTAATTAAAGTTTTTTTAAATGAAATATGACAGTCAAGCCTCCGTTGAGTTATACGAGTGATATATGAACTCATTATTGTTTGAAGTTACTTTAGTTACTTTTTTTAAAAAAAAACAAATGAGAATCTAACCCTCAAATTTTTATAACGATCACGAAATGTGATCAGATTACAGGTTACAAAGTCTCATCAGATGTTAGATATATGAAAAAAACTTAGGTATATCATTCTAGGTGTTTTCTGGATACTTCAATCAATCAGTACCATTTGATTGGAATGTATGATGCGAATCTTGATGCATTTGAATGATACAGATTGATTGGAGTACATAGAAAACATCTAGAATGATGTACCTAAATTTTTGCCTTGATATATTTGTCACAGTTCAAATAACAATTGAACAAAGTAAAAAACAAAAAAACAAAAGCAGGTGGGATGAGATCTGTATTAATTCGGATCAACTCCATATGGAAGTCATGATATGTACTCCGCATCTCCATGGTCAGTTGATAAAACGGCTTGGTGTTCATCCCTGGATACTCTCCTGCATCGCTCTCTTCAGATAACAAAATGCAATATTATCTACAATCTGTATAGTGATATCACTATTACAATTTAGATTTTTAATAACTGATAAAAAAACTTTTTTAATAACGAACATGAGCAGGTTATTAAAAGACAATTGGCTAATTGAAAGATTAAGTAAGACAAGCACTCAAATAAACTAACTCTCTATAATTTCTAGATTCGATTTAGCTAATTGAACTTGGGATTAAGAGCAAGAATTTGATTAAGGGTTAAAGCTCGAGGTATGCTGTAAATGTTGTTAAATGAATAGAATATCAGTAGTTCAATTGTTTGGAGAAGAAGGATTTATATAGGATTTAGTCCTGGCCAAAAGCATTCATACGCCAGATAGCGATATAACGCTATCTTCTATACAAAAGATAGCGTTATAACGCTATATTGGATGAGGAAAAAAATTTGACCATCGGATGCAACTCTTATGTAGCGTTATAACGCTATCCTATGTGTTAAACATAGCGTTATAACGCTATCTTAGGTCTGGACCACAAATTTGAACGTTAGGATTTTGTCTAGCGCTATAAAGCCAAAAATGGTGTTATAACGCTATCCCAAATCTACACAAAAAATTCCAAGATTTAGCCAAATTTTGGCTTTTTGTCACTGTGGCGTTATAATGCCAGATATAGTGTTATAACGCCAGATATAGCGTTATAACGTCAAGTTCTCTGGAATTTGGTGTTTGGTAATTTTGCTACTAATCCAAATGATGTTTTTGATCAAATAAAATTTATGGTCATCAACTTAAATAGTATTTAAGACATATTCTTGATGTTTTGAAATTTAATTGATCCATTTTTTATTTTTAAATTCATTTTGGACTTTGCACCATTCTGGCGTTATAACGCTAAATATAGCGTTACAACACTATGTTAGATCGATGTTGGTATTTGGCATATTTCACAATTTTGGTCATGTAGTGTTATAACGCTGAATTTTGCATTATAATGCTATGTACTGTTTGGTTTGGATTTTCTTGCTCTTTTTATTCTCAAATTTAAATAAACTAAAATCTAAACAATCTAAACATGTCTTCATTTTGATCTTGATCTTCTAATCTTGAGATCTTCATGCTTGATTGTCTTCATCTTCAAACGATCACAACTTTTGACTCGTAACTCCGATTTCAGCGTTCTTCGTCGCGTTGGAAAGCTCACGACGAAATCTACGTCCGGTATCGAGATTGCCCATACTGGATCACTTTTAGGCCCATCGGAGATCGTTTGAAGCCTCAAAACTTCTCTTGAAGATTTCCTACAAAATTTCTCAAAAAACAAAGCTTTGTAAAATTCAAGATCGTTTTGCAAATCAACAAATACAAGACATTATTTGAGCCAACATAACTAACTAAATTAATCAAATGCAACTAATTGATTATTTTAGTTAGTTATTACTTGAGTTACTAACTATTTACTCAAGGGCAGATCTACCATGTTTCAGGGATAGGCAAGTCCATTTCCCTCGAATTTGAAATCCAACAGAGCTTATGGATCATTTAATGGAGTGCTTACCTTTGAAATACAAAAATGCCTACCTCTGAATTCTGGCTTAGCTCAAGTCCATCAGTTAAGTTCCAAAAAAACCACCTGCAGCGATATCTACTCCATTCTGTCTGTTCCCTTCCCAGTTGAGTCGCGAAATAAAACAAACCAAAAAAAAATTACTATGTTGGACTTTAAAAAAAAAGAAAAGTCCCCTCTGCCGCTCGAACCATAGCTCCTCACGAGTAACTATCCCATCGTCGCCCACTGTTCGCCGCTCGCCACGTACAGTCTTCTGGTCGTCCATGTCTTGAAACATGGTGTGTAAGATTTCCTACTGCATTTAAAAACTCGCATGTGTGTTGTGCTGAATAATAACAGAAACATGATACTGAAACTTTCTACGCATTATCCATCTTATTTTGTCACAAGTTCACTATTAGAAATCAATAAGAAGTTATAATAATTAATGCATAATGGCTGAGTTACGCATTTCTTGTTGGCTTACATGTATCGTCCAAATTATAACTTAGCCCATTTTTATAAACTAATCGCAACTTGTTTTCTAAAGTTTGTGGTTGCGTTCATTGTAAAAATGCATCATGGAAAATCATGACAATAGGGTGCAGGATCTTTGAAGTCATGGCTTATAATACTACTAAGTAGCTAGTTATAGAGCATCCCATTTTCTCTATTTCACTTGCTACTCATGTAGAAGATGATAAAACTATCATACATTTCAACGTGCACGTGATAACATTGTTGACTCAAACTTTCCTAAGTTTGTTTGATTTGCAAAACCAAATTGAATTTAACCATTTCTTGTGTATTAAGTTTAATTGTAGGGACTTAAATGCAAAAATCAAAGAAGAAAAGTTTGGAAAATCCAAGTGATAATTTGAGAACAAGTGTAGAGTTCATCAAGACCTTTCCAACGCTTCGAAAATGACTGAAATCGGAGCTACGGATCAAAAGTTATGACTATTTCAAGACTGAAGATTGAAATGAACAGCCAAAACGTTATATAACGTTTTAGCAAGTTATATAACGTTTCGGAAATTTTTTTTTCAGTTCTGTAACGTTTGAAATAGGCACAAAATTGGCAGAACATGTGCCTGAAAGTTTCCAGAACGTTATGTAACGTTTTAGAACGTTATATAACGTTTCGGAAAATATCTAGACAATATAACGGTCGAATTCTGACAACTCCAACGGTCCAATTCTAGGGCAAAACGTTATGTAACGTTTTGGACAGTTATATAACGTTTTAATTGAATTTCAGCCAAGAATGCAAGTGTTTCAAGCTATATATAGAAGAGACCCTTCACCCCCTTCTTCCCCAACTAATCCTACATTGCAAAACCTTTAGTTCCACCATTGTTGAGCTTAAAACACATAGCCAAACCTTAGCTCAAAGACTCAATCTCATTGATCCTAATTATTCTAAATTCTCAGAGAGATTGTGTTGAGTGTTTATTATCTTATCATCTATTCGATTGTATTTTTTGTTACTTTATTTTTCGTTGGCTCGGTTCTCCACCGGTGTGTGTAAGCGAGACCGAGTTCGACACCCCGTGTTAGGGTTGGTGCTCCACCAGTGTGTGTAAGAGAGCTCCAATTCCGAAGTTGTAAATTCACTTGTGTTGTCTAGTGAATCGGCTCGACCTTGTTACCGTGTCGGGGGGTCGGGAGTCCCGGAGACTAGGATCATCAATATCCGAACTCCGTTAAAATCCTTGTGTCTCTTGGATTGCTTTGTTTGCATTTTCTAAACTCTTATATTTAATTTCATTATTAATTTTGTTTATAAATTGCTTGTGCTTGAATTGTTAAAACTTCATTGCAATTGCCAATTAGACCTCGGTATTTCTAGAATTGCTTAAAATAAGCCCCCCGGTTCCAACAAAGTGGTATCAGAGCAAGTTGAGCTTGCCAATTAATTGTTGTTAGTTGCAAGCAAAGGTCCAAATTTTATGGCAACTAATTGGCAAATTTCACTACCCCCGGTTTTAGGACCAAAATGCAAAAATTTCGGGTATTGGAAAATTAGAATGACCAACTATTTAAATCTTCTTGATCTTTGGGATTTGGTCACCATTAGATACACACCGGTATATGACCCCAAAACAAACCAATTGACCAATGATTCGTTAGTTAGAAGAAGACAAAATGACCTTGCCGTAAATGCCATTTTGACATCCATACATGAGTCAATTGCCCCAATTCTAGGGGATGCAAATAATTCCTATGACATGTGGCATGCATTGCTTCACAAATATGAAGGCAATGCATTGCTCAAACGATCTAGAGGAGCCGGATTGCACTCACAATTCGAAAACTTTAGAATTGGTGAAAGTGAGTTCGTTGAGGACATTTACACATGACTCACAATACTAACTAATGATTTGGTTGAAATAGGTGATCCAATGGAGCCATTAAAGATCACAACCAAGCTCATTAGGGTGATGCAATGGAGGTCATCATGGAGGGCATACATGAGCTCGTTGGAGGCCATGAACAATGCTAGAGAAGTTCCCTTCACACTCGAAGAAGTGTACTCGTTTCTCAAAACTTACGAGGAAACCCTTCGGCAACTTCGGGGACATGATGATCAAGCCAAAACCATAGCATTAGAGGCCCGAAATGATAGCCATTACCATGCCTCCACCTCCAACCAAAACTACCATCACCATGCCTCAACCTCCACCTTCAACCAAGAATCCCAATTTGTCTCACCCTTTAGGGATTTTGGGATAGATGCAAGCAAAGACATCCCCATTCTAACCAAATTGCTAGAACAAATGTTCAAAAATGGGGGATTGAGTGGAGATTACCAAGGGGATGACCACCATGCCTTTGTAGCCTTGGTGGATGAAGGGAAGGTTGACTTTGATGCCATCATCTCCAAGAACAACGTAACCGACCCGGGAGTGATCGAGCTTATCAAGAGGTTTGCTCTCGGACAAGTTGAGGAGAATGATGCAATGGAGGAGAAGCACTCGTTGGAAGAGGTGCAACCATTAGAGGAGGAGCAAACAGTGGATGAAGTCACCAAAGATGAAGCTAGCACCTCCACCTCTATCGATGAGGCAAAGGTATATCTAGACCCTAAACCCATTGAGGTTAATTTTTGTTTAGGGTTGAAATCTGATAGTGAATCGGATGATTATTGTGATGATACAAGTGAGGTGTCAAATGAGGAGTTATTGAAAATTGAAATTGCTAGACTAAACAAACTCCTTATTGAATCAAACCAAACCCTCATGAGTAAAGATTGCATAATTGGGGGGTTAAACAACAAAATTCTTGATCTTGAGTTCAAAGTAACCAAACTTGAAATTGAAAATAAAGCCTTCAAGTCCTCTCGTGCTTTAGGCAAAAATAAGTGGGATTTGAGTAAAATATTTGAGGGACAAAAACCCCATGACAAAAAGGGTTTGGGATTTGGAAAGGGTTCATCTTCTCAATTGTCATCCAAAGAACCCAAAGGCCCTAAAAATGAGGGAAAAACCAATGACAAAAATGCAAACGTTCCAAAGAAGGGCAATGTACCAAATCATGCATTTAGGTACCGGTTCAACAATGGAAGCCATACCAAACCCAAACCGGTACCTAGGTACTTCAACCCTTCATGGTCCAACAATGCATATTTTAGGGGACCAAACGGTTGGGCATATGAACCAAAACGCCATACAATTGCCCAATATGGTTTGAGACACAATCAAAAACCAAAGATTGTGTCTCAACCAAAGCTTGTGCCTAAGCCAAACTTCAATTTTGTGTACCAATCGAACAATAAGGCACAACAATTGAGAAACGATTACCACACAAGGTTTGTGAAGGCAAACGTGTTAAATGCAAACGGTAATCCTCCAACATGTGCCAT
>CAXKVX010002262.1:0-61648 GCA_964058865.1 Eleocharis quinqueflora
GATACATGTACAGTTGACCAAAACATTTGATTTTAGGGTGAATTATTAAATTGAGGGAGAGCTATCCAAAATCTTTATCTAAATTTACCTTTTGTATGATTTTTAAAAAAGGGGAGAACTCGTATGTGCTACATTCTCAGTTCTAAATTATTACATGTGCACATATGTTAGAGTTTTGCAAATCGACAAAAAGAGGAGATTGTTGTATCATACAATTTCTTTTATTTGTCGATTTGCGAAACCTTTGGAATTTTACCATGTTGTATTTGAGAATTTTCAAGGACCTATTTGCAAAAGTTAAAGTTGCAAGAGAGAAATAGGCAAAAGATTAAAGATCAAGCATCAGAGCTATTTAGTAAAATTCTATCATTGTTAAATTAATTTAGATAATTTGGACTTGAGAAAATGGAATGTACACATCAAACAAAACCCAAACAACAGAGTCAACCGTTGTGTAACGGTTCAGAACCGTTACAACGGTTGACACAATACTTAGCTAATTTCTAGTTCCCAATTTTGAAACCAATTAAAACCCATATAATAGAGTTAACTGTTGTGTAATTGTCTACAACCATTGTAACGATTGACCCAATACTTAGCTAATTTTTACTTCCCAATTTCGAAAACCCAAACCCTAGCTTTAACCATTGTAACAGTTGATAAACCATCACAACAGTTTAGCTCAATTGACCAAGTTTCAAGCTGCAAAAAATGTTTGAAAAACAACAGATAAATCAGTTGTGTAATGGTTATGAATCGTCACAACGATTTGATTTAAAACCTCCAAAAAAGCCAAAGCTAAACGGTCAGAGTCCTTGGAACGTAGTGTCAACCGTTGTAATGGTTGGTTAACAATTACAACGATTCGCTACAACAAAAAACATAAACCTAGCTTGTTCCGGATGTATAAAAAGGTTGTTGTTCCAACCTTCATTCTTTACTCTTGCTCATTATTTTGAAAACCTATTCAGTAGCCACCAACTTCCATTAAAGACCTAAAACCTACCAAAATATATTGATCAAATCTCAAGTCCATTTACTCTTAATTAATTTGGACATTTGCGAGAGATTGTTTGTTTGAAAGATCTCATCTATTCTTTACTATTTTCTATTCTCTTTTGTTAAACTATTTGCCCTACTTCTCATCCTTAGTGTATAAAAGAGTGAGGTTCAAGCCTTGTAAGAACAATTTGTTTAGTGGAGCGGATCAGGCTCGTTATCGCAAAGGCGGGGGCTTCGGGGACCCGAAGAGTAGACGTAGCCCAACTCCGTCAACATCTCGCGACTTCTTCACTATATTTCTCCCTAAGCTTTTCTCTATCAATTGAATTGCTTAGGAATAGAATTGATTATGTTGCTTGATTTAGTTGTTCGTGAAAATTGTATTTTAGTCATGTTGCTTCATCAATTGTCATTAGTACTTAAATCTTGTCTGGCTAGGTTTATCAAGATGATATATATGCAAAAAAATGTTTTTCGAAAAATTCTTAAAATATATGAACTCAAATAATTCTTAAATAATTTCAATAAAAATATTATAATATATTAATATGATTTTACGTTTTCTTTAAAATTTGCCATATAATTTTATTGGTTAGATATGATGAAAAAGTAAAAATTAAATATACATGTGTCTACATTTTAATATGCGATCTCTCACTGCAAAAACATAAGCAAAAAATTAGTTTCTGGTGTGACGAAAAACATTTTTAATTTGAGATACAAATTTAGTTTTTGGAATATGATTAATTAAGAACAACGTCTTTCACACGGAAGATTACGAGTTTGACATCTAGCTAGTTAAATTTTATTACGTCATTTATATGGATGACTCTACTCAGTTTTTATTTTAAAAAATAATCCGTGAAATAATAATTTGTAGTTTTATATAGTAGAAAAAAATTTGTTGTCGGATATCTTGAAGATGCAAAAACTTCTTTGTGTCAACTTAATGCTTGATCTATATCATCACGAAAACTATACGAAAAATATGTTTTTCAGGCGTAACTGAAATGATGTTACTTTGAAAATGCATTTTTTAGTTATATATGAAATCTAACTTTAAATATTCATATATACATGATTTTTTGGTTGGCATTTGAACTTGCAAACCTCTCAATTCATCTCTCACATGCATATGCAGGTTTAATTCTCTGGTCGATTAACTGCATGTCCTGTTTTAATAAATTGTCGAATTATCACATAATAGAAAAAACAACAATTAATTATATACTGCAGGTGAATAAACAAATGTATAAATTTATAATTCCTTTAATGCAAGGAGATACACCAAAAATCTACGCACACTGTAAATTAGCGTAACACTTGTTCAACAAGATGATTAAATCAAAGAATATTATATCATTTTCTTCTTAGTTACGAACAGCTCTGCCCGTTGTATACATATTCAGACAAAGTTGAATAGATCTTATCTTAGGAAGATATAAAATATATATGCATGTTTTTATTCTAGGGAGCTGATACGTAAAAATCAATATTGATACCGACTATTTAGTTTAGTTATTATGCACATTATTTGAGTTATTATGCATTATATTTTATGTACTGAAATATATATGCATATTATTTTTTGTACTGAAATAGTTATATATACTATTTGAGTTATTATGCACATTATTTTGTTAACATGCATAATAATTTTTTCAGTACAAAAATAACATTAAATAAAATATATAAATAATAACACAAATAATGTGCATAGTAACTCAAATAAATGTGCATAATAACATCGGTATCGATAGTCGGTATCAATATTGATATCTACGAAACATTATCCTTTATTCTATTATTCCGGTCAAATGTTTCCAAAACCCAAGAGACCAAACATTCCTATAAATACCACTAATTACCAACGAATATTATCTCATAGTCACTACATCTAAACTTCTTTCTCTAAAATATTTTAATACACCAAAGCTCTTGATGGCATTTTCTCACCGTTGCTCCGCTATTATTCTTTTTTTGCTCGTCCTCAACTCCTTCGAAAGAACCCCTGTCTTCGTAACAGTAGCCGATGATTCTTTGTTGCCAGTATTTGAGAAATGGATGACGGATTATGGTCGATCGTATGGGTCGCTAACCGAAAAGTTACAACGCTTTCAAGTGTTCCAAGATAATTATCAGTTGCTTCAATCCTTAAAAAATCAACCAGGATTGACATACACCGTAGACCTCAACAATTTTTCAGATCTTACAAATGAAGAGTTTTTGCAGCGTTACGCAACGTACAGATCACCTCGCAATTCGTCCTCAACTTCATTCAAGTATGCAAATGTGACATCAAGTCCTTATGATGTCGATTGGCGCAGTGCTGGTGCCGTGACTCCAGTGAAAGATCAAGGCAGTTGTGGTGAGTTAAAAATAAAACACTAATTTTTTGTTATTTTCCCAAAGACCATAATAATTCTATTTAATGGCGTGTCTAATTATGACGTGTCGCGTGTTCCATTACCTATACACACGTAAAATGCAAATTGAATAGCAAAATGAAGTGTCGGAGTGTCAAAAACATTCGACACGCCGACACTGAGCAAGCATTATATATATTATTGATTAAGGTATGTATGTTTCTTTGCATGCCAGTCTATTAAAAAGGTAGATTATCAATGGACAATATCAAAAAAGTATCAAAACTATATCTAATTTGATCACATGCAAACAATCCAATAGGATAGTATTTGGAGATCGAAATTCACAGAAACAAGTCGATTTGTTGTGTTCTAATCCTATTCGTTAGTCTCGACAAGCAAGTGATTGGAAGGTTTTGTTGGTTGTTTTCATTAATTGCCAAGTTAATGCTAAAAAGATGCACATTTGATAGAGGCTGGTTCAGTTGGAAAGTCGAGACTTCAGATTTCAACTGTGCACTCTTTAAATTGCTAATTTAATTGGATAATGTTTCGTAGATACCACATGTGATACCAACTATTGATACCGATTTTATTATGCACCTTTAATTGAGTTATTCTGCACATTATTTGAGTTATTATGCATGTTATACCATAAATATTTCAGTACAAAAAATAACATGTATAACTATTTCAATACAAAAAATAACGTGCATAATAACTCAAATAATTTGCATAATAACTCCACTAAAGATATATAATAAAATCGATAACATGTATAACTATTTCGGTACAAAAAATAAAATGCATAATTACTCAAATAATGTGCAGGATAACACAACTAAATGTGCATAATAAAATCGGTATCATTAGTTGGTATCAACTATGGTATCTACGTATCAGCTCCCAATTTAATTTGCTAATTTGAACCTAATTACATGAGAGTTGTTGAAGGATAATATCAGTACTAAATTCATTCTCTTAGTTTTAATATCTTATCTAAATCACTTTCAACATCTTCTTCGGTACCTAACTTTGATGATACAAAGTAATTTTGTGGTTGTTAATTCAATATCATATGCTTACATGTCTCATCTTGATACTTAACACGATACAATGATACAAATTAATGTAACTCCTAGATTTTCACTTGACTTAAACCTAGATTGTTTCTTACTTTCACATATTTAAACACAATCTTTCAATTGCAAGTCTAACATCTTAAGTGTTGAACGGTTCATTTACGAAGTATGAGAGTCAAGAACAAGAAACATTTCAAAAGTGATAGAGCTCAAAAGAACAAATTCAAGTAATAAAGTAAAAGGTTTCGAGTTTACGTCCTAAGCCTTAGAGAAAAATTAGAATCTAATGGTAAAAAAGAGTTAAAAGACAAAACATGAGAAAGAGAAGAAGAATAAACCAAAAATGTTCACGAATTTCTTCTTCAAATCTTTTTTCTTCAGTCCTTCATTCTTCTTCTTGTTCTTCTTCTTTCTCCCTTGAATTTTGGTCTAAAAATGGGCATAATGGTTTAAATCTTCCAAAATTCAGAATTCAAAAGATTGTGAACGAATGCATGTTTTTTAGGTTGACTGCGAACACAATAATGAAAATTTTGTCCGCAATTTTATCATTTTTTCATAAAAATCACAGAATACAAGTGTCGAAAAGAAGTTTTCAGAATGACAGTCGCAATTTTGGTGAAAGTATGTAGATTGTGGCTGCAATATTTAGTCTCAAGTGCAACGATTTCTTTTTTCTTCATTTTTTCAATCACACCCTACTTTCGTTGATTCAAAGTGCATTGCGAGGCTAGGAAAAAATTACAACTTTAGACCATAATTCTGGACATTTCATTCTTTATTCATGTATGAAAATTGTACAAAACTAGTGAAATAACTGAAACTCGTCCATAATAGAGCTATTTAACCTAAATAACTTCCAAAATATACAAAACTTGACATAATTATCAATAAAAAATCTAAGATTATATATATATATATATATATATATATATATATATATATATATATATATATATATATATATATCGTACTGATCAATTATTAGAAAATCATGTCTCCTGAACTCCTATAAAAATGTGAATTTAGTTCAAAATCATGTCATTACTTAATTCGCTATTTATAATTTTTAAGGTGATTATTACAATTTTTACATCAAAAATATTTATCCAATAAATATCATTATAAGTTTTCTATCTCCGCCTATATACAACTTCAACACGATTTTTATTATGTATTAAAATATCTTCTTTCGTAACAATTTGTAGATTACCACAGCGCATTGTTATTAATTTCTCAATTGACTATGAATATTTCATCAAGTGAGGAAATCAATTAATAGCGTTACAACTTATCTACTTTTCAAGAATATACTTACTTGTATCAAATAATTAGTATTGCAATGTAACTATTTATAGGTAGTTGTTGGGCATTTTCGGCTGTGGCTTCGATTGAGGGAATTTATCAAATTAGCACAGGCAACCTAGTAAGTCTATCAGAACAGGAATTAGTTGATTGTGATGTCTTTTGTTCTGGTTGTGGAGGAGGAAGTATGATTTATGCTTTTGAGTGGGTGATTGGAAATGGTGGTATAGCACCGCAGGAAAACTATCCTTACATAAGTGGTGCCACTGGAACACAATACACGTGTGATTTCGCTGAAACGTTCGACTATGCCGCCACCATCACAGGTTATGAAACTGTCACAGCTAATAGTGAATCCGATCTCGCAAATGCTGTAGCTTATCAGCCCGTGTCCATAGGAATTGATGCTAACAGTACTGGATTTAAGTCTTACACTGGCGAAATTTTTACTGGTCCATGTGGAACAGATCTGAATCACGGAGTTACTATAGTTGGTTATGGGATCTCAGATGATGGAATCAACTATTGGATAGTGAAAAATTCTTGGGGTGAATCTTGGGGTGAATCTGGCTACATACGAATGCAAAAAGACATTTCCGACCCTGCCGGCTTGTGTGGCCTCGCCATGGACCCCTCATATCCTACGATATAGTGTGAAAATTGAAATCACTATGGTTTGCATGTGTTAAAGATATCATTACTATATTATGATGATTGTTTTCATATATAGATGTTTCATGTTTGTATTTAATTTTCATGGGTTTGCTTTCTTTACAATCAGTTTGGCTTGAAATATGTATTGAAATAAACAATGAATGAATATGTCCAAGTATTATCTAATTAACGCTATATATTTTGCATTGTGTTATGAATAATTTGCAAGCTTCTTAAGAATTTGTTAAGAATTTGTCAAGCAACCAATTCATTATTAATTACTAATACTACTAGTACGATAGAAGTTTAGACTGAAAATTGATACAAATAGTTATTAATTGATACAAATAGTTGCAAAATTCTTACACAATGTTTAGATTTTTCGTGGTCTCCACATCATTCTCATATAAACAAATCTAAACATATATAGAACGATAGAAGTTTAAACACCACACAGTATATAGCGGTACAGATCCACTACTTACCAACGAAACACACTACATGCATTTAATATAGTAGGTATAAAGGTCATAAGTGCTGATATATATACTAACATGCACGTTAATCTGAACTAGGTTTCCGACGTGATTTTTTTAGTATGAAGAGAATCGCAATTTATTACAATAAGTAGAAAAATAACTTGGAAACTAATTTCATGTTTTCTGTTGACATTACTAATAAACTCTACTATCAATTTTTTTATAACAATAAAAGAAATCTTCTTTTGTGAACAATTCTGGAAATTTCACTACTACAGAAAGAGGTTGTTATAGCCCCCTTTTATATCGAACAATTGATAATGCCGCTATAATAGCTCCTCAGTAGCATTTTGGAAATTTTCTTGAAAATTATTATAGCGGCCCATTACAAACTGCCGATATAATATGCCTTGCAAAATATCTCCATAATAAGTTATAGCGGTCTTTAAGAAGGGTCCGTTGTAACAGAAACTTTAGTAGCGGTCCTGTTGAAGAACCCGCTATAATAGGCCCCTCTGTTATAGCGGTCCTTAAGGGGCATCCGCTATAATAGCTTATTACAGCGGATCCGTGGCAGGGTCCGCTATAACAGAGGAGCTATAATAGCGGTGGTTACTAAAGGGCCGCTATAATAGGTATTAGGTCAATATTTCACCAGCGCGCTAATCATCTCATTCCCCATTTTCTTGGCGCCAATTCGAGAGCATGCATATTCACCAGCCACCATTAATACCCTTACACCATTAATACTCCATTAATACACCTTACACGTCCAAAACTCAAAAGAAATTTGCCTAACTTCATTTATAATAACGCTTGGAGAGGTCGAGGCAGACAAAAGCACTGTAGCACAACTTCGTCGGAGTTTTCTTCAAATTTATTGAGGTTAATTTCATTGTATATATATTTCAATCTTTAAATTCTTATGAAATTGATGACGTGTATGAATATTAACTTAATTACATGCATTGCATAAATTTTATTCGGTATTGTCATATAGGACCAAAATCGGCAAATAAATTAATTTAGGTCGATACCTGTTCGAGATTAATGGACATACGATAATTGCAATCTAGTGTTTGCGGATAATTCGTTTCGCTATTTCCCTAATTGTTCTCATGAATACATGCGTACATACAACTATGTGTTGGCGTATTCGGGGAGCTGAGGGAAAATGTTGTCGGATTCTTCGCAAACACTAGATTACAACTATCGTACATCCACTAATGAGACAAAGTCTTCAAAGAGTGTGTTAGTATAGTTGGCCAGTCCATAACCTTTTGTGGAGCTCTTAATACCCATATATACCTTGTAATTAACATGAAAATAATTTATTTGTTCAGATGGATCGTCGTAGAATGTGGATGCATGGAGAAACGAAAACAACTGAATATTTGAGAGGAATTGCAGAATTTATGAAGTGTGCTGGGGAATATATGAAATTACGAGGTGAGAAGACACTTCTATGTTCGTGTTCGAAATGTCAGAACATGGTTAGGCATAGGGAGGTCGATGAAGTTGAACTGCATTTGATTAGGAATGGATTTATGAGATGCTACACTCGGTGGATATGGCATGGAGAGGACGTCGAAAGTTCGACAGAAGTAATCGGAACGAGTCGGTTTGAAGATGTTGAAAATGTACAAGATGAAAATGTTGAAATGTATGAGATGAATCGGGGGTGATGAAAATATAGAAATTATGGAATTAATAGAAAACCAACAATGTACAAATAATGTTGTTCAATTGGATGAAATTATGAGTGCTTGTTGAAAATAATTGTGCTTACATTCCCGAGATTTTGGATAACTTGTTTCGCCACAAATCTAATAAACCATTATTTTCCAATTGCACGAAATATTCGAAAATTGTTGGCTCAAACTTTCCTTATGTTTGTTGATTTGCAAAACTATTTGAATTTTACCATTTCTTGTGTTTTGAGAATGTTTGTAGGGCATTTAAGCAAAATGCAGAAAGGAACACAAGAGATGATCAAGGATGATCTAAGAGCAAGATTAGAAGATCAAGATCAAGATGAAGATATGCTTAGGTTAATTAGATCTTAGTCTATTTCAATTTGGGATCGAAAAGAGCATGGAAATACCAACCAAAGGCCAAAACCACATCAACGCATCATAGCGTTATAACGCCAGAATTGACGTTATAACGCTAGATGACTGTTTTGTTCAAAATGAATTTAAAAATAGAAAATGAACAAATAAAATTTCAAAAGTTCAAGATTATGTCTTAAATATTATTTAAGTTGATGAATATAAACTTTATTTGAGCAAAAACATTATTTGAATTAGTAGCAAAATTACCAAACATCAAATTCCAGAGAACTTGGCGTTATAACGCCATCTCTGACGTTATAACGCCAAGTGGTAGTGAGTATACAGAATCGGCGTTATTCAATTTTATGCATTTCCAACTTTATGTATTTGCAAAGTCAACTAATCGAATTGTAAAGTCAACGACGAATCCAAATCAAAGTCAACATGCATGTCATCACACAAGATTAAATGAATCTTCAAATATGCCGTTATAGAATAAATAATTCCTCAAATGCCGAGAATAGTAAGAAAAATGATGAAGAGCGTTATAACGTTAGAGCATTTTTTAGGGAAAAAATATTATTATGTGTGATTTTGGATAGCGTTATAACTATTTCATTATCAATAATCTTTGATTGAATTTTGTTTCTAACTTATCTCTTGTTAGGGACTAAAGGTGGTGTTGTTGTTGTAATCATTTCATGATCAATTTATGTCAATTAGTAATCGTACCCGTACATAGCAATAGGAGAAAATAGTGCACACAAAACAAAAATTAATAAAGTATTTTTGCAGAAAAGTAGAAAAATCAAATATCGCTGAATGTAAACCTAAGCTAGTATTTTATATAGTTTGCCTTGTTTAGAAAATAAAAATTAGTACATTTTTAATATTATGAAAGAATGGAGCATGGAGCGTTGAGCGGGGAGCGGGGTGCGGGGAGCGGGGAGCATCATGCGTCATGCGTCTTGAACGATGCGTTGAGGTACTGGAGCGGGGAACATGAGCAGGGTGCAGGGAGCGAGGAGCGAGGATTGCGTCATGCGTCATGTGTCTTGCGTTATGCATCATGCAGCATGTGTGAAGTGTCTTGAACAATGCGTCTTGCGTCATGCAGCGATCGTTTTGAATAGTGAGACTTGCGTCACGCGTCACGCTTCATGCGTCATACGTCATGCGTCATGTGTCAATATATTGTAGCGTCTTGCGTAATACTTGTGTCATGCGTCATGCGGCATGCGTCATGTGTAATGCAGCTTGCAACTGCTTGCGTTTTGCGTTATGCACTGTCTTGTGTCTTGTGTCATGCGTCATACAACTTGCACCGGCGTCATGTGTCATGCATCTTGCGTCAAGGGTCTTGCGTCATGCGTCATGCGGCTTGCAGCATCGTGCGTCATGCATCTTGCGTCATGCGTCAAGCGTCATTGGGATTGGAGCGTCGTGCGTCATGCATCTTGTGTCATGGGTCTTAAACAATGTGTGCCCGTGCACAATGATGCTTGTGTCTTGAACAGTGTGTCTTGCGTCATGCGTCATGCGTCATGGGTCATGCGTCATGCGTCTTGCGTCTTGCGTCGTGCGTCTTGAACAATGTGTCTTTCGTCTTGCGTCATGCAGCGATCGTCTTGAACAATGCGGCACGCATCGCGTGTCATGCTTCATGTGTCTTTCGTCATGAGTCATGCGTCAATAGATTGAATCGTCTTGAGTCATGCGTCATGCGTCTTGTGTCATACTTGTGCCATGTGTCATGCAGCTTGCCTCATGGTTGACGTCATGCGTCTTGCAGCGGCTTGCGTCATGCACCATCTTGTGTCATACGTCTTGCGTCATACATCTTGCGTCATGTGTCATTTGTCTTGTGTCATGCGTGCTGCGGCTTGTCGCGTCGTGCGTCATACGTCTCGCATCATGCTTCTTGCGGCGCACGTCGTGAACAATGCGTGACGTGTCATGCGTCTTGCGCCATGCGTCATGCGACTTGCAGCTACGTCATGTGCCATGCGTCATCCAATAATGCAGTGCTCAATTTGTAGTGACGCAATAATGTATTAACTGTCAGGGGTTGTACTCAATTTGTAAGTATTCCTTTCTTTATTTTGTATGAGTCCGATGCACCTACAAAATGAGTAAACAAGAACCTATTAATGCCAATGGTCCTTGTACACCGCATCTATCCAAAAAAAGGGATCACATCCTCTTTATTTAAAATTCCAGCGACATTTCCTCTAACATAACACGTGACATTTCCTTGTACACCGCATCTATCCAGCATTAGTGTTCTTGGATGTGACATCTATTGAAGATTGGTAGTAATCTCGCCCGTTTTGTTAGAAACCATCTATTTTGCAATTTTATTTCTGTGGTGAGGGCATGTGATCGGACGTGATGTAGTTGGAAAATCGCAAGAATGCCTCTGGAGCATTAATTTGATCCGACGGATGACCTCTTATCTGCTCTAAATAAATTTTAATCATAGTCTTTAGTGTTTTGTCGATCCAAGCTCCTTAATAAGGAGAGATAAAACATAATGACTAAAAATCTTAAATGGTCTCAAATTTGAAAACGTGTACCTTTTTCAATAATGATGGTCATATTATTGGTTCTTACATAGTTAAAAATACATATGAGTGAATATAACCTTTATAAAATGACTTGTGTAATTTGACGATGTCAACTTCAACAATCAAATTTATGATATGTATATCTTTTGTATTATATTTGCCAAAATAGTAAGTGGTGAAGCTGGAAACCTCATTGTGCACAAATAGTAAGATCAAAGACCAAATTGACCCATTCATTGCTTTGATGACACAACTTAAATTGAGAGGGGTATTTTTGTCCATAGAAAAAAGTAAGACCAAAGATCAAATGGCAGCATTCATTGCTTAGATGCTTTATTAGATTGTATAGACATAATAGCTTACAAAATATTTTATTTTTAGATATTGTAAAAAATTCATATTGAATGCTAAAGTTATTTTTTTATTTGAACTCTATCGTATCATTCAACAATTTAGATTGCAATATGTATGCCTATATTATTATTGTTTCAGGTTTTCTCAACAAACTAGTGTACATGATTCACTTGAGAGCATTACAGTAGAAACAATATTACAATCTAAAAAATAATATTTTGTGTACATAATACCTTCACATTCCTGTATTTCACATTAAGCGGTTTGTGTAATATTACAATCTAAAAATTAATATTATCAATATTTTCAATGTTTAAATCTATTTAATTTATTTGGTATTAAATTATTATAACCAAATAGAAAATTATGTCGGATTATTAATCATATTTTTCTAATCATATGTGTCATTTTGGATCTGGTTACAGGTCGGGTAGGATTTCGGATTGTCACGTGTTGCTTCTAGTCGTATTACGGATCATCTTGGGTCGGATTGGATTTCGAATCGTTAGGTGTCGTTTCGTATTGTGAGAACAATTTCATTTACAGTAATTTTCAATTTCTCAGAACAATTTCTCAAACTTAAAATTGTGAGAAAATGAGTTCGATTGCATAATCTGGCACATGACATGAGAGATATACGTACCTTAGACACAAATGTGGTCATTTTCTTACCTTGGTGGATCGGGGCCAAAGTACTTTTGATGGTTCTGATATCATGTGGACTAAGATTTTGGTGGATATATGAGATTTAAGTTCAGTACCACCACACTTGTTCATTCAAGTTACTAGAACAAAAGTTAGGAAATGAGATAGTGAAGATAGGGACTGAAATTGACTCAGAAAATTCTCTCCCAGTGATCAATTTGACATCTCTATTTATTTATTGTTCTTTTGGTCTGAACTTTAGGATTTTGCAAGACTTGCTAATTAGGGTTTATGTTTGCCTATGTTATGGTTGATATTTTTTAATTTCCTAATATGTAATGTTGAACTTTGATGTGCCTATTTGTATGCATGCTTGCCATATTATTACTTGTTTATACTTGTGTGGTTCTAAATTGCTCTATCATTCATGATATTGGTCCATGTACAGTTGACCAAAACATTTGATTGGAAGGTGAATTATTAAATTGAGGGAGAGCTATGCTCAAAATTTGTACACTCATGCTTGAATTGAGGAGGAGCTATGCAAAACCCTTATCTAAATTTAACTTTTGTACGATTTCCAAAAGTGGGAGAAGTTGTATGTTCTACATTCTCATTTCTAAGTTATTACATATTTACATATGTTAGAGTTTTGCAAATCGACAAAAATGGGAGATTGTTGTATCACACAATTTCTTTTATTTGTTTATTTACAAAACTTTTGGAATTTTACCATTTTGTTTTTTAGAATTTGCAAGGACCGATTTGGAAAAGTTGAAGTTGCAAGATAGGAATAGGCTAAAGATTAAAGATCAAGCATCGGAGCTATTTAGTAAAATTATATCATTGTTCAATTAATTTAGATGATTTGGACTTGAGAAAATGGAATATAAACATCAAAACCCAAACAACAGAGTCAACCGTTGTGTAATGGTTCAGAACTGTTACAACGGTTGACCTAATACTTAGCTAATTTCTAGTTTCGAATTTCGAAACCAAAATTCAGATAACAAAGTTAACCATTGTGTAACGTTCTACAACTGTTGTAACGATTGACCCTATACTTAGCTAATTTCTAGTTCCCAGTTTCGAAAACCCAAACCCTAGCTTTAACTGTTGTAACGGTTGATAAATCCTCACAACATTTTAGATCAATTGACCAAATTTCAAGCTGCAAAAATTTTCAAAAAAACAACAAATAAATTTCATTGTGTAACGATTATGAATTGTCACGACAGTTTGGTTTGAAAACCTCCAGAAAAGCCAAAACTAAATGGTCAGAATCCTTGGAACGTAGTTTCAACCATTGTAATAGTTGGTTAACAGTTACAACAGTTCGCTACGACAGAAACATAAACCTAGCTTGCTCTAGCTATATAACAGGATTGTTGTCCCAACCTTCATTCTTTACTCTTGCTCATTATTTTGAAAATCTATTCACCAACCTCTATTAAATACCCAAAACCTAGCAAAATATATTGATAAAATCTCAGGTCCATTTACTCGAAATTAATCTAGACCTTTGCGAGAGATTATTTGTTTGAGAGATCTCATATATTCTCTACTATTTTCTATCTCTTTTGTTAAACTATTTGCCTTACTTCTCATCCTTAGTGTGCAAGAGAGTGGGGTTCAAGCCTCGTAAGAACAATTTGTTTAGTCGAGTAGACCATCATTGTTACCGCAAAGACGGAGGCGCCGGGGACCCGGAGAGTAGGCGTAGCCGAACTCTGTCAACATCTTGCGACTTCTTCACTCTATTTCTCCCTAAGCTTTTCTCTGTTAATCTTGTTTTATATTCAATTGATTATGTTGCTTGATTTAATTGTTAGTGAAAATTGTGAAATTTGCATACGAGTCCTTAGTTGCTTCATCAATTGCCTTTAGTGCTAAATCTAGTTCGGCTAGGTTTATCAAGATGATATATGCAGAAATGTTTTTCGAACTGAAATAATTCTTTAAAAGTTTCAATAAAAATAAAAATATTATAAGATATTAATATGATTTTATGTTTTCTTTAATAATTTGCACTACGACAGAAAAATAGCTATTATAGTGGCCATCTAAGGCCTATTATAGCGGACATGATGCCGGTATAATAAGGGGGGCTGCTATAGGGTCAGAAGGTCCGCTATAATAGACAAGCATATTATAACGGACTTTCAGCTAACACCGCTATAATAGACATCTATTATAGCGGACAATATACCAAAACTGCTATAATAGTTGGTATAGAGGATATCGGCTTTGACAGCTAATGAATTGGCCATTCACTACGCACAGCTATAATAGCCATAGCTAGGCATCATCACTGCGCACGAGAAATGAAAAAAATTGATGTGGCATTAATTGAGAAATGAGTTGATTTGATTGTAATTTTATATAAATGTCCCTTTATAATATATAATTAAGATTATTTGCAAATATATCTTGTTTAAACATTCTAATTTTATTTTTACAGTATTAATTAAACGAGTTGTAATTTTTTTTTACAATAATATTTAAAACTCATATATATGTATTTTGTCACAACTTTTTCACTATATATATATATAAAGATATGTTATCGTGCTATGCAAAGTAAAAAGAGTGTTTTACTTCGGCATAAAAATCATGCACCGACAACTAAAATGACTGATCTAAGTTGGTCAACACAATTAAGACATAAAAATCTCCTTGTAAGTCAATTTTGAGCGCATTTGAAGTTTTGTAGCTATGCTTTTTGATTTTTTTGAAAGTGAATAAGAATAGTGTTATTTTTAATTGTTAAAGTGTGTTATTTTTGCTCATTTTTCAAAATTCAAAAAGCATAGCTACAAAACTTCAAATGCACTCAAAATTGGTTTAGTAGGAGATTTTTATGTCTTAATTATGTTGACCAACTTAAATCAGTTATTTGAGTTGTGAGTGTATGATTTTTTTATGCCGAAGTAAAACACTCTTTTTACTTTGCATAGCACGGTAACATATCTCTATATATATATGTATATATGTATAATCATACCTAAAATACAGTAATATTTGTAGGACAAAAGTATAATGAGGGAAAAATATTTGTGCGGGAAGAAGGAAGAATGAGAGCAATATTTCTGAGTGAAGAAGAAAGAATGATGAAAATTTTTAGTGAAGGAAGAATGATGGAGGGTTGATATATATATAGAGAAGGAAAATTTTTGGAAAGAAAATATGTCTTAATCCGTGGGACTGTGAAATTTTGGAGCGTTGGATTGACGTGAATTAACGGTTGGATTGAATATTCATTGTGATCCATGTGACACCCTATTATAGTGGCCTTCTAAATCTGTCTGTTATAATAGATCTATTATAGCGGACCCTTGGTGCATCCGCTATAATAGACCTATTATAGCAGATCTTTCGTGTCGTCCGCTATAATAGATAACCTATTATAGTGGAACTTTCGTGACATTCGCTATAATAGATGTATTATAGCGATGTTGGTGTATGGCCGCTATTAAAGGGGGACTTTAATAGTTCCTTTCTGTGGTAGTGTTGCCATAGAATTTTATTGGTTAGATATGATGAAAAAGTAGAAAATAAATATACAGGTGTCTGCATGTTAATATGCAATCTCGCACCGCAAATTCATAAGCAAACTGCATATGCAGTCATACTGCCAATACCACAGAAACGATCTTTAAAAGCGGACAAAATTACCCTTTAAAATCGGACTCCAGTCCGCTGTAAAAGAGAGGGCTTTTAAAAGTTCGAAGAGTCCGCTGCTAGTTGTCAGGTCTTTAAAACCGGGCAGCAAAAACAGTGTCCGGTGTTAAATGCACCTTTTAAACTGGACTCTACCATTACTGTCCGCTTTTAAAAATACTTTTAAAACCGAATCTATACTTGCAATCCGGTTTTAAAAATCAAAATTTCAAAATATAGAAATTAATGCGCGGCATGCGCCAGAAAAGTGAATTGTCAAAACTTTTTTCAAAAATGACTTCAAATCTTATAATATTTACATAAACAATCTAGATTATAATTTTATAAATAACCTAAACTTTTAAATTTTATTCTAAAAATAGTCTTATGTTGTTTATTTAAATTTCAAATTCAAAGTTTCTATATGTATATTTAAGATTCAAATTTCAAATATATATTTTAGAATCTAAATTTCTTTTGATCCGTGAGGTTTTTATTTCTTTTGATTCATGTTTCAAAAATTTTAAAAAATAAAACTTTTCAGATGAGAGAAAAAGAAGTAAATCAAAAGACAAACGAATTTTTTCTAAGTAGCTAGTAAATATTTTTTTCTTAGAGAAGAGATCAGATGAGAAATGAGAAATGTGAATCAAAGAGGTGAGAAATGAGAGAAATTGATGAATTATATAGAGAATCAAAGAGGTGATCCGTGGGTTTTTTCTGAGTGATTTTTGAGCGTCAGATCAGTCTAGAATGGACGCTGTGGATTAGAAACAGTATGACGATCCGTGGGATATCTTTTAACACCGGAGTGTATAAATGGTCCAATGTAAAAGACCCCTTTAACACCGGCCAGTACAATGGTCCCGTGTAAAAGACCCCTTTAACACCGGCCTAGTACAGCGGTCCGGTGTAAAAGACCCCTTTAACACCGGCCAATACATTTGTCCGGTGTAAAAGACCCATTTAACACCATCGAGTACAACGGTCCGGTGTAAAAGACCCCTTTAACACCGGCCGAGTACCCCTTTAAAAAGGTAGATTATCAATGGACAATATAAAAAAAGTATCAACACTATATCTAATGTGATCACATGCAAACAATCCAATAGGATAGTATTTGGAGATCGAAATTCACAGAAACAAGTCGATTTGTTGTGTTCTAATCCTATTCGTTAGTCTCGACAAGCAAGTGATTGGAAGGTTTTGTTGGTTGTTTTCATTAATTGCCAAGTTAATGCTAAAAAGATGCACATTTGATAGAGGCTGGTTCAGTTGGAAAGTCGAGACTTCAGATTTCAACTGTGCACTCTTTAAATTGCTAATTTAATTGGATAATGTTTCGTAGATACCACATGTGATACCAACTATTGATACCGATTTTATTATGCACCTTTAATTGAGTTATTCTGTACATTATTTGAGTTATTATGCATGTTATACCATAAATATTTCAGTACAAAAAATAACATGTATAACTATTTCAATACAAAAATAACGTGCATAATAACTCAAATAATTTGCATAATAACTCCACTAAAGATATATAATAAAATCGATAACATGTATAACTATTTCGGTACAAAAAATATAATGCATAATTACTCAAATAATGTGCAGGATAACACAACTAAATGTGCATAATAAAATCGGTATCATTAGTTGGTATCAACTATGGTATCTACGTATCAGCTCCCAATTTAATTTGCTAATTTGAACCTAATTACATGAGAGTTGTTGAAGGATAATATCAGTACTAAATTCATTCTCTTAGTTTTAATATCTTATCTAAATCACTTTCAACATCTTCTTCGGTACTTAACTTTGATGATACAAAGTAATTTTGTGGTTGTTAATTCAATATCATATGCTTACATGTCTCATCTTGATACTTAACACGATACAATGATACAAATTAATGTAACTCCTAGATTTTCACTTGACTTAAACCTAGATTGTTTCTTAAACCTAGACTGTTTCTTACTTTCACATATTTAAACACAATCTTTCAATTGCAAGTCTAACATCTTAAGTGTTGAACAGTTCATTTACGAAGTATGAGAGTCAAGAACAAGAAACATTTCAAAAGTGACAGAGCTCAAAAGAACAAATTCAAGTAATAAAGTAAAAGGTTTCGAGTTTACATCCTAGGCCTTAGAGAAAAATTAGAATCTAATGGTAAAAAAAGAATGAGAAGACAAAACATAAGAAAGAGAAGAAAATAATAAACTAAAAATCTTCACAAATTTCTTCTTCAGATCTTTTTCTTCAGTCCTTCAATTTTCTTCTTCGTTTTCTATCTCTATACTATCTTCCTTGAATTTTGGTCTATACTATCTTCCTTGAATTTTGGTCTAAATTATGTAATTACTCAAGTCGATGTTTATAATTTTTAAGGTGATTATTATAATTTTTACATTAAAAATACTTATCCAATAAATATAATTAGAAATTTTCTATCTCCACCTATATACAACTTTAACACCGTTTTTATTATGCTCTAAATCCTCCAAAATTCGAAATTCAAAAGATTGTGAACGAATGCATGTTTTTCAGGTTGATTGCGAACACAATAATGAAAATTTTGTCCGCAATTTCATCAATTATTCATAAAATAGCAAAATAGATCAGTCGAAAAGAAGTTTCCAGAATTGTAGCCGCAATTTTGGTGACAGTCTGTGGTTCGACACAATTGCAGCTGCAATTTTCAGTCTAAAGCGCAACATTTTCTATTTTCTTCATAATTTTTTCAACCAGACTCTGATTTCAGTGATTCAAAAAGCATTGCGAGGCTAGGAAAAAGTTTTACAACTTTAGCACATAATTTTGGTTATTCCATTCTTGATTCCTGCACAAAAATTGCACAAAATTAGTGTAATAACTAAAACTCATACAAAACAGAGCTATTTAACCTAAATTACTTCTAAAACATACAAAACTTGACATAACTATCAGTAAAAATCTAATATTTTATATATAAATAACACTTATCAATTATTAGAAAATCATGTCTCCTGGACTCCTATAAAATGTGAATTTAGTTCAAAATTGTGTAATTACTTAAGTCATTGTTTATAATTTTTAAGGTGATTATTACAATTTTTACATAAAAAATACTTATCAAATAAATATCATTAGAAGTTTTCTATCTCCACCTATATACAACTTTAACACGATTTTTATTATGTACTACAATCATTTCGTTTGTAACGATTTGTAGACTACCATAGCACATTGTTATTAATTTCTCAATTGACTATGAATATTTCATCAAGTGAGGAAATCAATTAATAACGTTACAACAAATGTACTTTTTAAAAAAATACTTGCTTGTATCAAATAATTAGTATTGCAATGTAACTATTTGTAGGTTGTTGTTGGGCATTTTCGGCTGTGGCTTCGATTGAGGGAATATATCAAATTAGCACAGGCAATCTAGTCAGTCTATCAGAACAGGAATTAGTTGATTGTGTTACCATTTGTTCTGGTTGTGGAGGAGGAAATATGATTTATGCTTTTGAGTGGGTGGTTGCAAATGGTGGTATAGCACCAGAGGAAAACTATCCTTACATAAGTGGTGCCACTGGAACACAATACACGTGTGATTTCACTGAAACGTTCGACTATGCCGCCACCATCACAGGTTATGAAACTGTCACAACTAATAGTGAATCGGATCTCGCAAATGTTGTAGCTTATCAGTCTGTGTCCATTGGAATTGATGCAAGCAGTACTGGATTTAAGTCTTACACTAGCGGAATTTTTAGTGGTCCATGTGGAACAGATCTGAATCACGAAGTTACTATAGTTGGTTATGGGATCTCAGATGATGGAATCAACTATTGGATAGTGAAAAATTCTTGGGGAGAATCTTGGGGTGAATCTGGCTACATACGAATGCAAAAGGACATTTCTGACCCTGCCGGCTTGTGTGGCCTCGCGATGGACCCCTCATATCCTACAATATAGTGTGAAAATTGAAATCACTATGGTTTGCATGTTTTAAAGATATCATCACTATTATGATGATTGTTTTCATATATAGATGTTTCATGTTTGTATTTTTCATGGATTTGCTTTCTTTACAATCAGTTTGGCTTGAAATATGTATTGAAATAAACAATGAATGAATATGTTCAAGTATTATCTAACGCTATTTTTTATAATACTTTTAGTATTAACCTAGGACCACTAGAGAAAACTGAAAACTTGACGGAAGCCTAACCTTGTTTCATGCTTGAAGATTCTTGGAATCGATGCTTTTCTTGATCCGGACAGTGGTGTAGTCCTTCTCTTGCTTCTCCTCTTGTCCATGCTTCTCCACTTCTCGGTGTGGCTATGAGGTCTTCCAAGAGAACAAATCACTGTCGTCGGTTCCCTTATTCCTTTACGCGGCAACACCTTGTAGAACTCGATGGAGAGAGTCTACAATGATCTCTCTTCTTTCTTCTTCTTTTCTCTTTTTACTTAGTATTTTTTGTTTTTTGTTGTGTCTTGAGAGAGAGAGAGAGAGCAGTGACTTGTCACTTGGGGATCAGGTGCCCTTTAGAAAAGGTGCATGGCAATTATGCAATTCAGTCCATCAATAAATTGTTAATTACCAACTTTATTTTCTGCACATTAAAGCGTCCATTCCTATAACACTTTATATCCATATAAATACACTTTATTGATCACTTGATTATGGATATTAATGACATATAATTAATATATAATTGCATAACACGTAAGTCCACAAAACTTGTCGTTTCATATGGCGTCCATATGACACGTACGATTGTAAAATCCAACAATCTCCCACTTGGACTATGTGTGTAACTTTTTAATTATATATTAACAGAGCTCTTTTCTTTTTGTAACTTTAAGTGTAAAATAATTTCGTCCATCAGCAATATCAACAAGAGACTTAAGCAGCACTTCGCCACATTTATGAGTGATTAGACCGAGATAAATCATGATGTTAATACAACTGAATGACATGAATCATGAAATGGATGTGCAGTGTGGAAATCACACGAAATATGATCTACGTGTCTGTTTCCAACTTGATCCAGAATAAAACCATAACTGAATAATATGCAAGTTGGAATTAATTTAATTAATTACAATAATATATGGACTTATATGTGATATAAATATATATTGAATAATGGACTGTCAATTATAAAATTAGACTCGTTACGAAGTGATCAAATTAAGTATTATTTACGGGTTAAATATGTGTCATGAGAAGTGGGGCCTTTAATGTGTAGAATGCGTATTAATAACTTTATGATTTAGTGATGGTCTAAATTATATAAAGTTATCCGAATAATACAATTATGCTATTGGTCCCCGGAGAACACAATTTAATACGACAATATTCTGTAAATAAGGAAATATTCGATATAAGCAAGTTCTGATTTTAGATCCATTAAAGATCCAATAAGAAAATGGTTTCTATATCCATTAAGGAATTAATTAATTAATTAATTGATTAATTAATTAATTATGTATACAGGTGTCAGTTGAATCATTTAATCATGTACGGATGAAGCACCAATGTACATTTATTTTGATACAGAGGCGCTAGACATTTTTTGATTCACTGTACACATGAAGAGGCGTCTGTATAGATGTGCCTTTTGAATGTATGAATATATAAAGAATGATACAGAGACTTTTTATATGGATTAACGCACACTCTCTCTCTTCGTTAAAAGAAAGTATAAGAGTCATTTGTGGCTATATAACAAAAGAGAGAGAATTAAGTAATAAAGTACTAAGATCAATTCGGTTCAGAACTTGCAATTCGGATATTTCATTTTGTAGAAGACGTTGTCGTTGCCGCCTCTCTCGCTCTCTCCATCGGATTTGAGAGGGATTACTCGGAAACTAAAGGCTTCCGGATATCAACGGTGGTTGTGTCTCTCCGGAAGATCAAAAGCTATGGACCGAGGTAATTTAATTTTTAGATTAGAGGTTATCTAGAAGATCTTAGGTTAATCAAGTTCTATCAATGCATGCACAATATAACAATAAAATTTTGCCTTTAAACTTTACAGGCATTATATTATATAAACAAATGTCTGTAAATACATACAATTTTTTAAGCACTACAACAAACTTATCAGACTCCGACTAAAACTGAACATCATTCGCTGAAATTGCACCCATTCGAGCAACATACCCATGGAAAACTTTGGGAATCAAACCCTTAGTTAGCGGGTCAGCTATCATGAAATATGTACCAATGTGCTCAATACTAATCAGACCATTATGGACTCTTTTTTTAACAGCCAGGAACTTAATGTCAATGTGCTTCGACTTTGTTGAGCTCATGTTGTTATTTGAATACAGCACCGCAAAGTTATTGTCATAATATATCTTCAATGGTGACTGGATAGTCTCCATTACCTGTAGCCCTATGACAAAATTGTGTAGCAATATCGCTTGATTTGATGCTTGATAACAAGATACAAATTCTGCTTCCATGGTAGAAGTTGCAACCAATGACTATTTTGCACTTTTTCATGAAACAGCTCCTCCGGCCAACTTAAAAATATAATATGTAGTGGACTTCTTGCTATCTTGACATCCCGCAAAATCGAAGTCAGTGTAACCAATGATCTCAAGTCTGTCTGACCTTCGATACGTCAACATGTGATGCTTCATTCTTTGTAAGTACCGCAATAACCTCTTGGCTGCTTTCCAGTGATCCAGTCGAGGAATACTTAGGTACTTGCCTAGCATTCCAATAATATACGCAATGTCCGGTCGCGTACATGCCTGAGCATACATAATACTCCCAACTGCTGAAGCATAGGGAATATTTTGCATTTCTGAATTATGTCCTAGGGCACTGATTGAGACTAAACTTGTCTCCTTTGCCACTAGAGTATCAATTGGTTTGCAATGTTTCATGCCATATCGCTTAAGTACCTTATCGATATAACCTTCTTGTGAAAGGCCTAAGATACCTTGAGAATCATCTTGATGTATCTTTAATCCTAACACATAAGACGCTTCACCAAGATCTTTCATCTCAAAAAATCTATATAGAAATTTCTTGGTTTCACACAACATGTTCATATCGTTTGTTGCAAGTAATAGGTCATCAACATATATAACCAGAAACATAACTTTACTCCCACTGAACTTGTGATATATGCATTCGTCAATCTGATTTGCCTCAAAACCAGATGAGACAATAACCTGTGCGAATTTAAAATACCACTGCCGAGACGCTTGCTTTAAGTCCATAAATGGATTTCTTTAATTGACAAACCATACTCTTTGGATCACCCGTCTCAAAATGAGGCTGTTGAACCATATAAATGGTTTAATCAAGTTCACCGTTTAAGAAAGCGGTCTTTACATCCATTTGATGCAACTCAAGGTCCAATTGTGCCACTAAGGCCATGATGATCCTAAAAAAATCTTTCGTCGACACAGGTGAGAAAGTTTCTTTATAGTCTATGCCCTCCTTTTGGGTAAAACCCTTAGAAACAAGTCGTGCTTTGTATCGTTCCACATTACCATTCGAATCTTTCTTGGTTTTAAATATCCATTTACATCCAACGACCTTCGCACCTTTAGGTAATAGAACAATATCTCAAAGATTGTTGTCATACATAGACTTTATTTCATCATTCATCCACTTTTCTGAATTTTGACAATTAACTGTTTGATAGATATTTTCAGAATCTTCTTCCATCATACCAATGTCAAATTCATGCTCTTGAAGATACACTACATAATCACTTGATATAACATTTCTTCTTACACGAGTGGATTTCCTTAAAGACACGGGTTCTTGAGGTATTAAATGTTCCTCAATTGCATCATTCTCTAATTGCGCATCCTTATTGTTCTGCATAATTTCTTGTACAACCCGTATGTCATCCTCTTCGTTTTATATAGTTTTCTGTACAACCCGACTAGGACTACCTATGTGTAGCAATGAATCATCACATGTATTTGAACCTTATGCAATCTCACCGACCACTGATTCGATTTGCATCTCTGTTTCATCTGAATGATCATCATCTAGAACCAAAATATCCTCAAAGAACTTAATTGTATTTGTCTCGAATATAGTTCTATTAGTAGGATTATAAAACTTGTACCCCGTGACCTTCTGCATACCCAACAAAATAACAACTAACTGTCTTTTCATCCAGTTTTCTTTCATTTGGCCTATAACGCCTGGCCTTAGCTGGACTACCCCATATCCTGAAATGTTGTAAACTAGGTTTACGCCTAGTCCACAACTTATATGGAGTTTTATTAGCTGCCTTAGTTGGTACATGATTGAGAATGTAAGCTGTGGCTTTAAGCGCTTCACCCCAGAGGGACAATGGTAAAGTAGTGTGACTAAGCATACTATGCACCATTTTCATTAATGTACGATTGCGCCTTTCTGCAACCTCATTCATGGCAGGCGAACTTGGCATGGCATATTGTGACACAATCCTATTTTCATCTAGGAACTTAGCAAACGACCCTGGACATTATTCACCTGAATCATCATATCGATCATAGTATTCACCTCCACGATCCGATTTGACTTGTTTAGTTCTTTTATCGAGTTGTAACTCAACCTCAGCCTTGAAGGATTTGAACATGTCTAAAACTTGCGCTTTCTCTTTAATTAAATATATGTAGCCATAACGTGTATAATCATCAATGAAACTAATAAAATAAGTGTGTCTATTTCTGGTAGCCGTATGAAATGGTCCACAAATATCTATGTGAATTAGTTCCAATGCATCTGTTAGTTGTTGCACATCTAGCTTCATACTTTCAGACCTTTGATTGTTTTCCTTTAGCACATTGTACGCAAGGATCAAAATTCGACATGTCTAAAGGATCAAGAATTTCATTTTTGACAAGACGTTTCAATCTCTTGCGATAAATGTGACCTAGTCGTCTAGGCCATAAAACACTTGAATTCTTGTGAATTAATTTCTGTTTATAATTTCGAGTACTAGTATGCAAGGATTCATTAGTCGAAGCAACAACCCTTAAAGCATAAAGCTTATCATAATCAGACATTTTTCCAAATCCAACTAATTTAGATTAATAAAACAAACTGAAATTTCTGTTTTCAAACTTGCAAGAAAAACCATTCTTGTCTAAACTAGAAATAAATTAAGTTCCGCCTAAACGACGGTACTACAAATGTCTCTTACAAATCCAAATAGAAACCATAATTTAGTAAAAGCTTGAAAAGTCCAATAGCTTTAACCTCTGCCCTATTGTCATCTCCTGAGTAAATGTATTTTTCAACATCACTTGGCCTTCGATGACTCAGGCATTCCTGCATAGACACAGAAACGTGAGTGGTGGCACCAGAATTGATCCACCAAGTGTCTATTGGTACTGAAATAGTATTAACTTCAGAGAACAAACTAAAGAGTAAAATGTACCTTTCTTGTCTGTATTGGCTAACCAAGCTTGGTAGTTGGTAAACTCCCTCTTATAATGTTCCTTTCCTTTGCAAAAGTAACATATTTCTGACCCTGTTGTGGTAGCCGGCTGTTTTCCCTTGGCATTCTTTTGTTTATTTTGTTCTTTATCCTTAACCTTATCCGCAGCTTTGTGTTTCTTATTCTCCTTTTTCTTAGACGTAGCAGCAACATTAGCACTTTCTACAGTTTCATTCTTCAACATTTCCTCCTCTTGAACACAATGAGATATGAGCTCATTAACTGTTCATTTTTCTTTTTGACAGTTATAGCTCACAAGAAAGTGTCCAAACTTATGAGGTAACAAGTTAAGAATCATGACAACCAACATGTCATCCGATACGTCCAGTTTCATGGCCCTCAACTTTGAAACCATGAGTCATCTTAAGGATGTACTCTCTTATGTTACCATTACCAGAATACTGTTTTGAACATAATTTCTTTAAGAGATTACCCATCTCGATTTTCTCATTCTTTACAAATCTTTGCTCAATATCATCCAAGAATTTCTTAGCTGTTGTGGTGTTAGAAACGTCTCTCCTGAAAGCCTCAGGAATAGTCTTTTGCATAACCTTAAGACACATGCGATTTGACCTTAACCAACGGAACATATCCAGTTTTTCATCCTCAGTACTTTATGGGGTAAGTTTTTGCGGAATATCGCGATTTACGATATTTCTGGCAGAAAAAATAAGCCGCTCTATGGTCGTCCTGGTGGATCACCGATAGAGGTATCAGACGTCTGATACTCCGAGGAGAAAAGCGTGTCAAATTTGGCCTTTCAAGTTTGCCGCGATCCAATTCGAATTTGGATCAAGGTATTTATGTTATATTAATCTATTTAATTTGTAAGTAGATTAAAGTTTTATAATTCAGTTAAGGAGTAGATCTATATAGGGATTAAATAGGGTTTTGATGTCAGAGATAAACGGGAGGTGGACACCCTCGGTAGTTTATCTGGCATACCTCGTTTAATCATTGGCTTAAGTTAGACGTAAAATTTTTGTTTTACGGTCTTTTCGCAGCTTAGGCCATTTGACGGGTTTTGAACTGTTCGTAACCCAACAATGTGTAGCCTTGAGCTCTACCGGAGTGTGTAAGCGAGTTCAAGGTAGTCGGCTCGATTCTCCACCGGTGTGTGTAAGCGAGATAGAGTCCGGCGTTGGGTTAGGATTGGCGGCTCCACCGGTGTGTGTAAGAGAGCTCCATTTCCGAAGTTGTACGCTAAGCAAGCGAATTTTGTTTAGGGGAGCGAACCGGGCTTGTTACCGCAAGAAGCGGGGGCGTCGGGGACCTGAAGACATAATCGAGGCATTCGTGCAAGCCGAACTCCGTCAACACGCATTGAGCCATTTTCTCTTCCCTTATCTCTATTTATATTTACTCAGTTCAATTAGTTTAATTGCTTGATTTGTTTGTGAATTGAATTGAGTTGTGCTTGAATTGCTTGATTAGGAAATTAATCAAACTGCTTGTTGAATTGCTCAATTGAATTGATTGCCATAATTTGTGAAATTTGCAATTAGGTCCCTATTGGGTTAAACCGAGCAAAAATTAGTTAAGCACCTAGGCCCCTAGGTGCTACATTACCTCCACCATGAGCTATTGACAATCAAATTCTCCTCAAACCCAATTCCCAACCTATCAACCTAAGATCCTATAGATACTCTTATTTTCAAAAGCTGGATCTTGATAAAATCATAGAGGACTTATTGAGAAGTGGTGTATCAAGCCTTCAAAGAGTTCTTTTGCATCACATGCCTCACTTGTCAAGAAAAATGATGGTAGTTGAAGGTTATGTGTGTATTACAAGAAATTGAACTCAAGCACCATAAAAAACAAATACCATATACCTATCATTGATGATCTCTTTGATCAATTGCATGGGCAACATTTTTCTCCAAAATTGATATCAAATCTACGTATCATCATATTAGAATGCACCCTGCGAATGTGCATAAAACAATATTTAGAACTCATGAAGGTCAGTATGAATTTCAAGTGATACCATTTGGATTGGCAAATGCCCCAGTCACATTTCAAGCCATAATGAACCACATCTTCAAACCATATTTGAGAAAATTTGTGCTAGTTTTCTTTGATGACATTTTGGTCTATAGTGCTCACTTGACAGACAAACATACAACATCTTTCATTGGTCTTACAGGTGCTTCAACCCCATGAACTCAGAACCAAACTATCCAAGTATGAGTCTGGGTTGCCTAGCTTGGAATATCTAGGTTATGTCATCTCAGCTCAAGGAGTCTCTGCAGACCCTAAAAAGATAGAAGCTATGATCACTTGGCACATACCCAAAATAGTTAAGCAATTGAGGGGCTATTTGGGTTTGTCAGGTTACTATAGAAAGTTCATCAAACATTATGGAGATATTAGCAAACCTTTGACAAACTTACTTAAAAAGAATAGCTTCCAATGGACACCAGAGACACAACCAGCTTTTTAGCACCTTAAAACATCTCTCAATATTGCACCAGTGTGCCTTATGTGTGACAAAGAGGATCATACCATTCACACATGTTTTAGGATTTTTACTCAAACGAAATCTCAAGAAGGGGTTGAGAGACAAGACCAAAGAGATTACAAAAGAAGGATGAATTTAATGGAAGGAGGAACCCAAAGGCCATGCTAGTCAACGCATGGGTAGAGGATGATGATAAAGGAGATGAGTGCGTAGTGGAACAAATCGATGACCCACAAACACTCTAAGCACTCATGGCAATGGTTGATCATGAAGATTGCAACATGATAGACGATAAGAGATTAAGACTAAGGTCGACCTTGATGCTATTCTCTCCAAGAGGTCATCGAGCTAATCAAGAAATTTGCTCTTGGAGGAGTTAGTGAAGGGGAACCGTCCAAGAAGATGGAGAAAGAAACGGTTGCATTAGAGGTAGAGGTGCAACCGGTTGAAAAAACATCAAAGGAAGAGATAATCGCTTCATCCTTCGAAATGGAGGCTAAGGTATCTCTAACCTCAAATGAAGTTAGAATTTGTCTAGGATATGAGTTCGATGAGAACTCGGATGATGATGAGATTCCATCCAATAATGCAAGTATTTTGTCTAATGAGTATTCATTGAAATTTGAAATTGTTAGGTTGAACAAACTTCTCATTGAGACCCACCATGATTTATTGAGAAGAGATGATACCATTGGGAGATTAATCAATACAATTATTGAGCTTGAGTCTAAGATAGTTGAGTATGAGTCTAAGGTAAATGAACTTAACACACAAGTGAAAGAATTAAAAGAAACAAAAATTGTTAAACAAACACAAGTGATTGGAAATGGAATTTTAAAATCCACTAGTGTATTGAAGAATGACACTAGATTGGATTTGAGCAAGCTATATGAGAGACAAAAATCTCAAGACAAATCGGGTATTGGATACAAAAAGAGTTCAACCTCTTTTGTGACTAATAACCCTAAAAATCCTAAATTAAATGGAAAACAATCTCAAAACAATAAGGGCAAAGGTGCATATTACCAAAGTGTTAGAAATGTACCAAATCATGCTTTTAGGTATAGATTTAGCAATGGTAATTATGCCAAAACAAACCAATTTTTTCAACTTGGACCAATAAGACATATATTAGGGAACCAACCGGTTGGAAGTATGTAGTGAAAGGTAACAATCAAGCCCACATTGGCTCTCAACGTGTTGATAAGCTAAGAGTTATTTTTCAACATCACAATTTCTTAAACAATTACAAGACCAACATGCATAATACAAAAAATCAACATGCATCATAACAAAAATAATATGCAAACTGAACCCGGCAGGACCTGTCCTGTTGAGATAGATGAAGGTATCAATTACGAGATCGATATATCAACTCTCAATTAAAAAATATACTCTTTCTGAGGTTCTGTTATTATTTTAGACACAACCAAACAAGTTACTATTTGGCAGAAGATTTTAAAATGAGAGTCAAAATATAAATCGAATCTTGAAAAAAGTATAATGATCACACAAAAAATATTCGATTTATAGTTACAAATAATTATAATATCGTGAAGGGTATTAAACATATATGAATATTTTGAGCACTATTTTTTCTACAGTTATTTCGCCGTTGATTCCTACAGCATTTTCGTTGTTTTCATTTTCTTTTTGCTGGATTGAATATATGTTTTTTCTCCATCTCAATTTCTCTCTCTGCAAGGGTTTGGAACTCAGAATTTTTCAAGGCGATCGAGATTTATGATTTTCCACAGAGGTGGACAAATTTTAAGTCATACGTATATTTTTATAATTTTTCGCTGAAAATCATAGTTTCAGAGTTGCGTTGTTTTAAAACTTCTTAGAATAAATCATATTTTACTTTTTTCAAATTATAAGCATAGTTTTTATAATATTTTCTGATAATTGTATAATATCAAATGTATATTTTGAAAAAATAATTATCCACAGTGAGTGGCTTGACCCACCCTGAATTCATATAGGCATGTCACTTGTGACTGGCCTCTGCTTTCCTCTCTCAAAATGTAGCATTTGTTCTCCTATTCCTTCAAATGTTTTAGCTTTTTTTTACAGCAATTGAAATTATGATACTTTCAAACAAAAAAAAAGGTGAGGTTATGATACTTTATAAAGGATCACTGACGCGATATTTTGTTTTTGTATTATCAATTTCAAAATTCAAACGATCAATTTAAATATTGAACGTGATCTTTATATTGAATTTTTTTTATAATCGAATTTATAAATTTTTATTATTTTTAATATTAGATGATTCGAAAATCGTTATATTAACAAACTTTTTACATTTTTAGAAAATAATAAAATGTTTATACAACAACAACAACAAAATCTTTTGTCTCAATTCTCAAATAAGTTGTGGTAGGCTAGAAATAAAGTCACATTGAGTTTCATTTACATAAGATTGACTGAATTTTTACGCTGGTTCACTAAGCCTATTACAATCTCCTTTTTTCGAACTTGAGACCGACTATGTAAAATAATAAAATGTTTATAAAAAATATAAAATTTAGTCTATAAAAAACTTTCATACGAAGATCATGTTTAATAATTTGAATTGATCGTTTAGATTTTAAATTAAAGATATGAAAAAAATTGTTTTTTTCGTAGGCAGAAAATGAACTTTGTGAACTACCGTATCCTCGTTAAATAAACAAAAGAGTTAATATATCATCCCCCCACTTCCTATCCTCTTCTCGCGTTCACCGCTACGCGACAAACAGTTACGTGATACAGTATAAAGACTTATAACATTTAATATAAAGACTTTCATGTTAAAATGGAGACTGCAAAATAGAGTATTATGTGTACATTTTCTGAGAAACGAAGACTGTCAAAAGTATAAAGACTTCGAATGTTAATTATAAAGACTTTCATGATACAGTATTCATTGCAGTATATAATTAACAAGGAAATTACAAATAAATACTTTATGTCTTGAGAAATTAAAACTTGACACTCAATATTTATTATAATGAATCCAGTCCAATAGTATAAAGACTACTACATTTGTCGTATATGAAAAACGTGTAAGAGAAACTTATAAGAGAGACAGTTAGTCGCTTCCTAAACAAAATTCAAAATAAACATAAGTTTTAAAGATGTAATGTATGACGTGTCCCCTCTTTTGTCCAGCCGTGTCTTCAAAATGAAGATCCACGTTTCACTCAAAAAAAAAAAAGTTGAAGATCCACGTCGACAAACCCAGAACAACCAAATCAGAAACCCCAATTGTCTCAGAAACCTTTCTTTGTAACGTGGCACCAAAGTGACCTTGCCACCCCAATCCTCTCCTCCGCCTCTTCTATGCATCGCGTGCTGATGATACATTGATACTTGACAACAGTGCGAACCACTGCATGTGGGGTCGTTCTATAGTAGGTATATATAATCACAAATGACTCGGCACAGGAATTCTCATACACGTGTAACTCAACTCCTCTACTCTCCTCGTTTCCAACTGCATCTACCAAACCCGCTCCCCTCGAGTAAATTGAGCTGGAGAGAAACCTTACGATTGTCTTTGGTTCGTTCTCTTCCAATGGCGAAGATAGTTCTATCCAAGGCACCTCCATGCGCCTTCCATTCTCTACACCAACACGCACGCACAAGCATCTCCTCTTCCCTTATCCTCTCCTCGCTTCCGAACCCATCCCACCTCTCTCGTTGCTTCCTACATGCCCCTCCTCCACCTCTGATCAGACCCCTTCGCCTCCTTTTCACGGTGCGAGCCGTCGAATCCTCCTCCAAGGAGAGAGAAGAGGCCAAGGTCAACGCTGGCGATGGCGCGCTTCGATCGGTTTATACTAGCAAGGTTTTGTTGATAATTGATCCAAAAATAACTACGTGTTTTTAGAATTCAATCTTAATGTTTGTAATAGGATTAGTGCCATATTTATTGCGTTCCATATTTAGGTATTGTAAGGTTATAAAATATGTTGTCTTCTGTATTGTAAATCGGCAAGTGAATGTAACAGTTAAAGTTCAATTGTTGAGTGTGTACAATTCCTTCAATTTCCAACAGGTTTCTGAAGAGTATCCCACTGGGGAGTTTGAGATGGAGGAGATAGGCTGGTGGCGCCAGTTTGCAGTCAAGTTGAGGATGCTTATCGCCCCGCCGTGGCAACGTGTCAGAAAGGGAAGTGTTCTTTCCATGAAGCTCCGTGGCGAGGTTATTATTTTTCTATATTATTACTTTTGTCCTTCTACTTGCCAAGATGGTTGCTAATAGTTAGTTTGGTCTAATTGTTATATGAATTCCATTTTGACTTGAGAGTGTTAAGCCTGACTAGCTAAATTGTGTTATAGGCATCATAACGAGCCATGGAAATAGATGTAGTTGATTGAAGTCACTACAGTAATAGTATGAATTCCATGATTAGTGTCGTTTTTCATCGATGCTGTTTGTTATTTTTCCATCAATTTACTAAGTCTCTCAAACTCTGTATAATATGTGTCACCTGTTGTGTTGCCTGCCTTACAAACATAAAGCTAGTGGAATATTAGTTTATACTAAGTTATGTTTAAACATACTTTCTCTCTAATTATTTCAGATATCTGATCAGTTAAAAAGCCGATTTTCGTCGGGTCTCTCTCTACCTCAAATTTGTGAAAATTTTATCAAGGCAGCATATGATCCTCGTATATCTGGTATATATCTCCATATAGATCCGCTAACATGTGGCTGGGCCAAAGTTGATGAAATAAGGAGGCACATAATAGATTTCAAGAAATCAGGTACAGTGTATTAGCTGGCTGAAGTAATACAACTCTTTATGTTACATGTTGTCATAATCTATATCTATTGATTCAGCCTGTATCAGAAATCATAATTTGGTAGGACAGTGGACCTGTACTGCATAGAGCTTGTGAAATATGACTGATTTAATTATCAGCCTGATCCAGACCCAACCAAACCTAAATCAATCCATCTCTCAACTGGCCCACAATAGTTTAAAGTCAAAACCAGCCATATCTGACCCTGAATAATCTATACCCCAATGGGCTGATGATCTGGTTGACGTGTAACCCACTCAGACTTGATCTTATTCCTTGGCTTTCTTGTATACTTAAGTTAGTTACCTGGTTTAGGTATGCATCAAAGTCTCAGTTGGGCGTGAGCATTAGCACTACCAAAGCCAGGCTCAGCAATGACAGCAGTGCTGCATCACAGGTCATGTACTGGTTTGTGGTGCTGAACTTCCAGCGCTGTGATGCCAAAATCTTATATATGTTAACAATTTTCATTTCTCGTGTTATTGATAGCTTCTATTTTGCTTTTTTAAGGGAAGTTTGTTGTGAGTTACATGCCAATTTGTGGAGAGAAGGAATATTACCTTGCATGTGCATGTGGCGAGTCGTATATCCCTCCAAGTGCTTACGTGTCGCTACTTGGTTTGACAGTACAGCAATCTTTTCTAAGAGGTATCATCTTTCTTGTACTTGTTGTTAAGAATATACAGGCAAGATGTTTTGCAAAAACTGTTATCCCTATTTGATTATTGGCCTGAATAGATGTGGACACCTAATGAATAATGACTACTGCTCACATTGTACAAAAGTGGGGTAACATGCGTAGAGTGTATCATATGCGGGGATGATATATTGTTTACACGGTAACCAAGGACATCAGATTCATCAGAGATGTGGGTGATCTTTTTTGCCCTGTCTTTCCATTTCAGAATTGAGAGAAATACAATCATTTGATAGAGAGAATATAGGATCGCCTATTTTGATTGTTTTCTTTAGTATTGTATGAGTATCCTTCAATGATCATACTGAGCAGACTTTTGAGTTAAAATACAAGTTAGAAGTATGTAATTAATCTTAGCCAGCCGCCACACTTCTGTTACAGGTCTGTTAGAGAAAATTGGCGTGGAACCTGAAATTCAAAGAATTGGCAAATACAAAAGCGCTGGCGACCAACTAGCGAGAACATCTATATCAGATGAAGTAAAAGAAATGTTAACTGCTTTATTGGACAACACATTTGAAAATTGGCTGGATGTTATTTCTTCTACTTTAGGTACTTGGTTTCTGACAAATTTGCAGAAGGCCTATAACATGGCGAACTTCTGAAAATGATCGCCTTCACTGTTGCAATTTATATCATGCACATTTGTTGTTTTGTTTGAAGTTGTTTACCATATTCATTTTTCAGTTGTCTTACTGAATTCTGTGTTAATGTTACTTATACTAGGAAAGAGTAGAGAGGATGTAGAAGAGTTTCTAAACTCAGGAGTTTATCAAGTTGAGAAACTTAAAGAAGAAGGTTGGGTAACAAACTTATTGTATGATGATGAGGTACAACTTTTTATTGACTTGATGCCATAAGCATTGTTAATCGTAAATGAAACTGTGAATGTATTTTCTGTACACATCACAAAAAAATTAATGCTTAATTTTGCTAATACAATGACCTAAAGAAGCATTTACTATTTAAATATTGTTAAGAATACAACAAGGAACTGCAAAGGATGTGATGGGTGTGGTTTATCCTTGCATATATTAACAGGGCATTGATTAGTTTATTTGATGCAGATCTCATCAATGCTGAAGGAAAGAATAGGACAGAAGGATAAGAAAAGTCTGCGTACCGTTGACTACAGGTAATGATAATAGTCATGAGGTCTTTAGCTACGGTTAATCCAGCTTAAAATCTCCCCAGTTTACAATATGGCACCTGACCTTCTTTCTTCATGTGCATGTGTGCCTGGCTATATTTTCCAAAAGAAAGTACTCTAGAGTAAAGAAATGGACTGTTGGATTAGGAGGAGGTGGGGAACTAATTGCAGTGGTAAGAGCAACAGGGTCTATCAGCCGAACACGTGGGGCCCTGAGTTCTGGCTCTGGTATAGTAGCAGAACAACTGATAGAGAAGATACGCTCTGTAAGAGGTAAGTTCAGTGCAAGGAACTAACGTGTGATCTATTTTTCTTCTCTTAGTTGTGTTTTCTTCCTTTGTTTTGTGTTAGTGTCATAATTGAGGGGAAATTTTGAGGCTTGTTGCCTGAAATTGATGCTTGAGTTGCAGAGTTGAGAATTATTTGTAATTGGGTCTTTGTTGTACACCTGAGGTCTAATTGATTCTTAATTACAATTTCAAGTAATGCAGTTGTCATTCGGAATTAACTTCGTTAAATTATTTGTTTCCTTGTTTTTAAATAGACAATTTGATTTAAGATGGAAGCATTAATTTCAAGAAGCTTGTTTTTTCAGAGTCAGACAAGTACAAGGCAGTAATATTGCGAATTGATAGTCCAGGTGGAGATGCTCTGGCTTCTGATTTGTATGTTATTTAGTTATTGCTTGAACTATTCTCTTGTATCCTTTTTCCTCCATGGAATTGCTTTTGTCAATTGAACTTCTGATCTTCCTTTACTTCTTACCGTCTTTGTTGACCTAACTAATTTTTAGCTTTTTAATTAATATAGAATGTGGAGAGAGATTCGGCTTCTTGCTGAAACGAAGCCAGTGATAGCATCCATGTCAGATCTGGCTGCAAGCGGGGGTTACTACATGGCCATGGCTGCACCTGTAATTGTGGCAGAGAAGCTTACTCTAACTGGCTCTATCGGAGTAGTTACAGGTTATCATTTATGTCTTCTCCAATTCTCCTTATAGTTTCCATGGATGTTTTCCTAACTGCTTCCAGTGAAAATCCATGTAATGTATGACCTCATAAAATCAAACATGGTGTAGTAGCTCAAGTTGTGAATATTACGATGGCCTTCAAAAGGGTTCCTACTTCCTAGTTCCAAACTGAATAAGGGTGTGCTCGCTCACAGGATTATGCGGGATGGGAGATTATTGTCATGGAGACCCACAAATGAATTCATGTGAACCTATATCACGAGAATGCACACTTAAGATTATGGAAATGGGAGAAGTGACTGTTTGTTTAAGCTAATTATAAATTCACATGTAATCTTTTTCTATTATATAATAGAGAGTGGGAGAGGATAAACCACACCCAAAGTTTTTGGGAAAAAATATTTAGGCCAGATCTCTGAGTTTTTTGCCATGATTTTGGCAAATTATGGCCGATTCCAGTGATAGCTTTCCATGAATGACTAGACTGCCAAATGGATTAATGTAACTAAATTTTGTTCCATAAAGAATCCCATTCATTTCCATTGTTTACTGGAGTGGCCGAAAAGCCCTAAATATGGTTTTGATACTTCCGAGCTTCTTCATTAAAATTAAAAAAATATATATTTGGTGTGCAAAGTCTTGTCACAAAAACTTGAAAGTTCTCATATTTCCCATGATCTTTTGTTTTAGAGGTTGCTCTAAGTCTTGAAAACAATTAAATAAAATAGAAGAGAGAATGTATAGCTGAGGAGAAACTAAGCTTGTTATTTAACTTATTCTTTTAGAACTTTGATTGAGGAGCACACAAGGAACTCCTTATTTTTTTGGTGTGATATCTACAATAGTGATTAAGTTTTCTATTTAAGCTTTTTATTGATCATGATGCTTCAACTTCCAGGGAGATTTTCATTACAGAAGCTATATGAGAGAATCGGTTTTAACAAAGAGGTTCTCTCAAGGGGTAAATTTGCAGAATTCAGAGCTGCTGAACAACGGCCCCTCAGGTAACACTGGAAGAAACATTGTTTTTCTTTTATAAAGTAATTCTTTAGGTATATGCTGTGATACTTCTATGTTAGGTCTTATTTACCCATATGCTGTTCTTGGCTTAGTCTTAAGAAACTTGGAAATTTGGGTGTATTGATTCATATTAACCTCTCTATTACCAAAGCTATTTGTGTTATTAATTTATCTTCCTTTTCTTTTGTAATTTTGTCCCTTGATAATTTTGTTTTTTTGTGATGGTCTTAGTTAGCTCACCAACCAAAACCTTTCTTTGACAGATCAGATGAAGCTGAGCTATTTTCAAAGTCGACACAGCACACATACAAACAATTTCGTGATAAAGCGGCTTTTTCACGGTCAATGGATGTAAGCATTCTATTAAAGATTGAGAGTCTAAACTATCAATACCATGGCACTTATCATATGCAGACTATTTGTGATAACAAAGTCTTTCACAAGAAAAGGATTTAAGCATTGTTTCAAATGATGAATGTATAAAATAACAACACTTTTTTCTCTAAGCTGAAGTTTTTGAAGCATTGGATGGTTAAATTGGTTTGGACTATAAGGTCCTGCATTCAATCTTGTCTGAGGCAAACCTATTATAACAATAGAAATTTGAAAGCAGCTTTTTCATGGTCAATGGATGTAAGCATTATATTAAAGATTGAGTAAAATATCAATACCATGGCACGTATCATATGCAGACTATTTGTGATAACAAAGCTCTTTCACAAGAAATGAATTTAAGCATTGTTTCAAATGATGAGTGTATAAAATAACAACACTTTTTGCTCTAAGCTGAAGTTTTTGAAGCATTGTTGTTTAAAATGGTTTGGAGTATAAGGTCCTGCATTCAATCTTGTCTGACGTAAACCTATTACAACGATAAAAATTATCCCTGAAGTTTCTTTTGATGTGGTTGGCCAGTGTGCTGGACAATTTTGTATTTTAAATAATTATGTCACCTTTCTCTTAGTTGGTTAACTCCAGATGCAAACCCTTTTAGAACCCTTACTTTCTGGTTGTAATCAATATGAGGTTGCAACTGATAACTTAGGTGGATGAAATGGAGAAGGTGGCCCAAGGCCGGGTATGGAGTGGCAGGGATGCAGCTTCAAGAGGGTTGGTTGATTCAATTGGCGGATTGTCGCATGCGGTAGCCATTGCCAAGCTCAAGGCTAATATACCACAGGATAAAAAGGTTCTTTTGCACTTTTGAGATTAAGATAACATGACCAAACATACAACACTAGGATGTATACTTTCAGTTACATTGTCTACTGTGTAAGTGAAATATTGCTATTTAATTAAGGAAAACTGGTTTAGCATTGAGGCTTTATTTCATAAACTAACTAAGCTTATTCATGGTTTGTGGATGGTCAGTTAGCTTGTTTGCAAAATCAGGTATATCTGTCTGGTCAAAAATATGGAACCATAAAAGAATTGAGGGTCAGTTGTGGTGGAACTTCAGCAACACAGTTCCTAAGCTAAACATTATTGCAGCCGAACTATGACTTAAAAGAAATTTTAACTTGGGCTCAATAGTAAACATAAGCTGCAACTCTGTTTGCTGATTTTATTTTGGGATTCATGATTGTTCAACTTTTCCAGGTTAGGTTAGTGGAGCTGTCAAAACCAAGCCCGTCTATACAAGAAGTCCTGACCGGTGTTGGCAGTTCGTTGATCGGCATTGACAAAGCAGCCAAACAAATTTTGAGTGATGTGTCAGCAATCTCTGGCGTTCAAGCAAGAATGGACGGTATCATTTTGGAAGGATTGGGAGAAGCAACAGATGCAGAGCGGATATTGGCACTCATAAAGGATTATCTTAGCGCCCTTTAGAATTTCGTTGATTTCCATACATATAATAATTCAATTATCTGCGTTTATACACGACAAGAGTATTTTAGGGGATTTAAGTTGATCCCAACAAAGAAAGGCAACAAGTTTTAGTTTATTTTTTGAGGGCTGTTGGCGTATTTGTTCGTATGGTGGTTATTCAAAATGGTCTGATGCACAATTTATCCCGGAGGAAAAAAATTTGGAAAATGTTCTTCAGATCGCAAATCGATACCAACTATTAATATGCGTTCACACGTAAAAAACGAACAAGTTAGAATAACATGCAAATAATATGTATGATAAATTAATTAACATGCACAAAAATCGAACAAAGTTGGAATAACGCTAGATTGATTATTTTTGCATAATAACTGAAAAAAAGACATACATCAATAAAAGAATGTAATCAAATTCGATTCGGTAAGAGGATTATCTTTGAACAAAATTGAGTTAGACAATAGGAAATGTTCCGTCGATCTCAAATTCAATACTGTCATCGATATTCATTGGACACGTCTAGTTGAGTTTTGACGAAATTTTATTTTACTTATGATGCATATTGTTTTCGTTATTATGCATGTTGTTTTTGTTATTGTGCATCTAATAACATGCATAACAGTCAAATACTTATGATTTATATGCTAAGTTCATTATGTTTTTTTTGTTTTACTTATGATTTATTATGAAAATTTATTTTACTTATGATGCATATTGTTTTCGTTATTATGCATTTTGTTTTTGTTATTGTGCATCTAATAACATGCATAACAGTCAAATACTTATGATTTATATGCTAAGTTCATTATGTTATTTTGTTATACTTATGATTTATTATGTTTTCGTTATTATGCATGATGTTTTTGTTATTTTGCATGTTATTTACTTGCATAATAACAAAAAATAACATGCACAATAATAAAAACAACATGCATAATAACTAGAATAATTTTTCAAAATAAATGCAGTTGGATTCGTTCAGTCCGCATCGATGAACGTAGCGATCCGCGTCGGTGAGCGTAGCGACATTTGTTTTCAATGGAGCGTCCGATCAATTATATGCATACATAACAAAAATAATATGCATAATACAAAAAACAACATGCATCATAAAAAAACAACATGCAAACTGAATTCAACTGGACCTATCATGTTAGTATCGATGGAGGTATCAATGAAGGTATCGATATATCAGCTCCCTGGACAATATTTGTGAAGTTTGCATTAAAGGTAAACAAACAAAATATAATTTAAAGTCTAGGGACTACTGATCAACCTTTGCAATTGCTTCATATTGACTTGTTTGAATCAATAAACATGTTAAGTCTTGATAAGAGAAGGTATATATGTGTAATTGTTAATGATTATAACCGCTTTACTTGGTATCTCTTCTTAGGTCACAAAAAGAAAACATTTGAAAGATTTGTTGAGTTTTGCAACCGTGTTGAAATGAAAAGGTTTGAAAAATAATATTAGAAGTGATCATGGGAGGAATTTTAAAATGCTCAATTTCATGACTTATGTACTAGAAGAGGATATATGCATGATTATTCAGCTTCTAGAACACCTCAACAAAATGAGATTGTAGAAAGGAAGAACGAAACTTTGCAAGACCTAGCTCATACCATGTTAAATGATTCATCACTTCCAAAATCTTTGTGGGCCGAGACGGTTAATACGACTTGTTATGTAATTAACCGAGTAGGTCTTTCGACCAATTCTCATGAAAATCGCTTATGAGCTATGGATGTGATGCAAACTCAATATTTCCTACTTTAGAGCATTCGATTTGAAATGTTTTGTACTTGATCAATCACTCAAAACTAACAAGTTTGACCAAAAATCAATTGAAGGTGTTTTTGTTGGGTATTCAATATATAGAGTCTATGTTCAGATTCATAACACTATCGTAGAACCAATTCATGTGAAATTCAATGAAAATGCTAATGCACAAGCCGAGAATGATAGTGTTAATGATGTAGAAACTAAAGCTTCAAGTCAAGAATCCAATGGTTAAGAACAAGAAAGAAGAAGTATCATAATTGATAGGACTAGGTCGGGATTAAATCAAATGATTACTCATTATGCCTTTGTGTCTCAAATTGAACCAACCAAATTTGATGAGGCAAATTTGGACCTCGATTGGATTATTGCTATGCAAGATGAACTAAATCAATTTGAAAGGAACAATTTTTGACAACTCGTACCGAGGTCAAAAAATATAAGTGTAACTGGAACCAAATGGGTGTTTAGAAAGAAATAGGACCAAAAGGGTAATGTTGCAAGAAACAAAGTTAGATTAGTTGCACAAGAGTTTAGACAAAAATAAGGATTAAATTATGATGAAATCTTTGCTTTCGTAGCTCGCTTTGAATCAATTAGAATGCTTTTGGCATATGCTTCTTTTAAAGGCTTTACCATATTTCAAATGAATGCCAAAAGTGCCTTCTTAAAGGGATTTATTGAAGAAGAGGTATATGTTCAACAATCTACTGGTTTTGTTAATCCAAATTTCCTTATGTTGGCATCCAAAAAGATGTCAATTTGAATAAAGAAATAAATACAACAAGACTAGGGAAATAATTAACAAAAGAGTTCTACATGGACAAGGGCCAAAAGTGTTGCACAAAAACTCTAGAAATGATTGTGGATTTTTTAAAAAATAATGTGCATTATATTGGACAAATTATTTGCATGTTTCAATGTGCATTTAATTAAAAGAGCACATTAATATAAAATAAAATTTTGAGGATGCAATCAAACTCGTAAATGTAAATCGTGATTAGCTTTAAGAGAGACTAATTCAAGCAATTAAATATAATTTTAAGGGCCAATTTGTAATTTTAACAATTTTAGCACAAATCAAGCAAGAGTAATTTCTAGACTAAAATAGTAAGCCTAAGTAAAGAGAGAGAGTTTAGAAATTGCAAACAAAGAAATAGCACAAGTGACACCGTGATTTTAACGGAGTTCGAATATTGACGATCCTACTCTTCGAAACTCTCAACCACTAACTTGGTAATAGAATTGAGCCGATTCACTAACACACAAGAGTCTTGTACAAGCTTGAACCTTGTTGACACATATTCATCACCATTTCATTGCCTTTCGGGTTAAACAATTGGGTTTTTGCAATTGGGCTCCAAATTAACCCCAATTAAGCTTTGAACATACTCAATTAAGTATTGTGAGATCATTGCAACTCCTATTTGCATATGTCAAATCCTCTAGATCATTAGGTCTACTTGCCAGCCCCTTGTGAGAGAGTGTCCAAGCATTCTGACCAAATTAGTTGCTTTCATATCAAACCTAAATGATTCTAGCATCGTGGTGATCCCAGGAGTCAATCAAACATCCTGCCTTGATCCTTAGTGCCTTGAATTGCTAGTTCTAATTTGGTACTGATAGGTTTGAGATTGACTTTTCTCTTTATTCTTTGAGCTATGAATTGATTGATGATTACCATGATGATCTCCTTACTCTCTCCTTTCGATTTGTATATGGCTTGTAGCTTAATTCTCAAAGACCAGAGAGATCACTCCCATTGGAGGCCTTCAGTTTCGAAAGGAGCTCAGGAGGAAAGAAGGAACACGTGACACTCCCTGATTGGTCGAGTTCTTATTCTCTCTCTTCTTTTCCTTAACTCTGATTTGGTCAGGGGCTTTAGGATCTGGGCAGAGAGGGTTTAAGTCTCAATGAGTCACTCATAAGGTCAGGGATAAGGGCACATGTAGTGTTTGGTTAAGGGCTGAAAATGAGGGACCCACGTGTCAAGTTTAATGAGGCACAATCTAGCGCCCTGACCTGTTTAGTCTTTGGGTGAGCATGGTTCACATGAGCTAGGAGGCTGACAGTTCTTGATGCTCAATTATACAACCATGAACTAGGCCCATTCAAAATCCAGAAATGTTTAGGAATTGTTACAGAGGTCCAAATTGTACCCATATTTTGTTTTTTGTTTGAAAATTCGAATTTGGATTATTCAAATTATTTGGAGTCTCAAATGATCGAACTTTTTATTGAAATAAAGCCAAAAAATCATAATTTTTTTGTATAATTTATTGGTATAGAACTTGACCAAATTTCTTGAGCCTTTAACCCTTGATTAAATCCAAAAGTTATATGTGATAATTTAATAATATGACAATCATGTTAATTGCACATATCATGTCTCAAATAACTCTTTTGATCACATAAACACCTTGTTAATTCTTTGAAAAATATTCTTGAGCCTCCCATTGCACTTGATTATGGTTTGGTGAGGTTTTAGCATTTTTTGCACATAAAACTCTAATTTCTTCCGAAATTGAATTGGCCTTCAATTGTGGCCCTTTTATGCTTTGTGATGCTTCAAATGCTTGTCTGATTCTCTCTTTATTTGTAGGTTAATAATTGGTACTTTTTCAGGTGCCAACAACAAGCCGAAAATAATTAAAACCTAGACATAACTTTTCAAATTTCAAAAGAAAAATCAAAGCAAAAAGTACCTAAAAATACAAGCCGAAAATCTCCTGTTATGTTCGTTCCATCCTTGTTGTAGTGCGATAAATGTTTTAGACAATTCTGAACAATATACCACACACATAAATCATGTCTTGTATCCGACATTATTTTCTCTAAAGCAACCCCCATTGCAATATCTTGATCAGTAAATATGGTGATGGACTTTTTGCCACCATGCGCCTCGAGAAAGTTTGTAAAAACCTATTCAAAAGAATCTTTAGTTTTGTCACACATGAGAACCGCACCAAAAATTGCAATTTCTCTAAAATGATTGAAGCCAATGAAAACATCAAATGCCCACTTTTTATTATTGGTGCCAAATGTAGTATCAAAGACAATTACATCTCCAAACCGGGCATAAGCCTCAATCATCTTTGCATCCGTCCAAACAACATTAGAAATTTCTTGTTCTTCGATGGTATCCTCAAAATATTTGAAAGACGGATTTTCAAGACACGCTTTGCAAAGTACTTTGTCATAGCAACAACTGGCCCACATTTTTATTGCTTGCTTTCACATATCTCTTAAGCAGTTATTATTATCTATCCATGTGTAGTCAATGCCTCTAATTCCATCATTTTTCCTACTATATAGCTCATGTGCCTCTTTTGGCCGAATTCCCAAACTATCGGTTAGATGAATGTCAATGCACACTACTTCTGGCACTTTACGTTGGCTAGGGATTGGATAACAAGCTTCGGGCTTTTAGAGTGGATGGTTGTGTTCGGAAACAAAATCCACGACTTTGTATTTTTGGAATCCTCTATCATATTTTATTTGTAAACGAGCTTGACGACTAGTCCGCGTCTCTGCTCGAGTATTCTTCGTCAAATCATCTTGCTTATATTCTTCTCTTGTACCTTCAAATGACACAAAAAAAACTTCGAAGTAATTATATAATATTTTCTACTCTTAGGATCAAAGTCTTTTCTTACTCCAAAATCTTTTCTTCCACCATAATAACTTCAAACCGACCATGCTTCATCCATTGTTCAAAATTCCATATCCAAATGCGGTGCAAAATCATCTTTTTGTTCTTCCATATCCTTCATGAACAATAAAAACATAAAATAGTAATTAGTAAATAACAAAAGAACCAAAATGGATCATGTGACTGGTAGCACAATTAAAATTTATAATGAATTAGTTTATCATGTGACCGGTCATTTTTCAGCAAGCAGTTGGTATTTTATATTCATATAAGTAGTGTAATAAATTGCAGCGCAATGAGCAATCTAATTAAATTACAAAACAAAAATCTATTTCATCATGTAATCCAACAATTATTTTTTTTGTCTAATGTCACCAATAATCATTGCAAGAACAATTCTCATTCCTAAAATGATGAAACCGACTTAAATCTCGAACAACAATCTCTCTGAAAACAATTTTAGAAATAAACTTCAAGGCTACATGACAATCTTTACAAAATCTGACATTCTTCTTAATCCTTGTTGGAGCTCCCTCTAGTGTACTAAGCAACCCAAAGCAACAACAAGGAGATCATACTAACTGCAGTGATCTTACTGGATTAAGAGAGCAACGAGCACGAATGGAGACGAGTGCTTTTAGCATCGAGTGTTTTTAGGTCGCATCGAGTGCTTTTGGCAGGAAAAAGGAAGAGCTTTCGCATAATGGAGATGAATCCTTTGCGTCATGGTTTTTGGCGGGCAGGGAAAATTTTCATAGAGGGCCAAGGCCGAATAAATTTCAACAGATAGGGCCAGAGGCATCCTAAAAATTGCACAGAGGGTCAAGAAAGCGACTATTAGTTGCGCCCCTAAATTGATTCGTTTTTTTCCTGAATTCAAGGCAATTTACAGGTTCTTTTGCTGATGTGGATCCTACATGTTATGGGTGCTACTAATACATGCGCCCCTGACATGTTGTACAATTTTTTTTTAGTTTTTTTATATTTATACACTTTTTAATAATTAAGTAATTACTAAAATACTATTATAAAATGCTATTTATACGACCCTGACTATTTATACACTTTTTATATTTGTAAGTTTATAGTTACTATTTTTATACTATTATTTTAGGGTTTAGAGTTAATTTAGTATTACAAAATACTATTTATATATTTATATGTTGATAATTACTACTATTAAATAGTAATACAAATTATGACAGTAATAATTATTTTAATAAATATTAGTTAATAATATAGTACTAAATAAAAATATTAGAAGTAATAAATAGTATTAATAATATATGGTAATAAGTAGTTATTAAGTATAATTATTATAAGTAGTAATAAATATTTAAATATTTTGTGATATTATTTATTAAAATATTATTTATAAATAAAAGTAATAATAGTATTTATAATATATGGAATATAGTTATTATAAATAGAAGCAATAATATATTAAAGTGTTTTTTATTAAAAAATTGAAAAACTTACAACCTATTAATAACAGAGATGTTATACACTTTACGAGATATACAAATGGTCCAGTGGCAAGGGGGGTTTGGTTGGAGGCGCTGGGTTGAGTGAGGGCATGGGTTCGAACCCCCCTGCTGGCCATTTTTGTGAATTAAAATAGGGGCGCATGTATTAGTCGCACCCCTGAGGTACACAGCTGAAATCTTGCATCCAGAGAGCTGTTTTGAGTTAATTTCTTAGGGGCGCATGTATTAGTCGCGCCCCTAAGGTGTGCTGCCATAAAACCCCTTCCCTTCCCTTTATTTCTTATTTCTTCCCCCAAACCCGCCCCAAACCCTTATTTTCTCTCAATTTCGCCCCTGCTACTCCCTACCTCTACCTCTCGACCTCCTTCATTGTTTTTGGCCAATTCTTCTCTCCTTCTCCTCTCATTGCTCTCCATAGTTGCTTCATTGATCTCCTTCTTCTCTCCTTGATCTTCACCATCATTTCAAGGTAATTTTAGGTTTTTTTTTTTAAATTGTGCCATGGTAGTTGCATGGATAATAATTGAGTTATTTTGTAGTATTTGTTCATTATTATTGATTGTGGTAGATTATTGGTGATTGATATAGACTATTGGCAATATTGTGAGAATTTTTATGGTTTTTTTTTGAAAAATTGTGTCATGGTAGTTTCATGGCTAATAATTGAGTTATTTGGAAGTATTTGTTGATTATAATTTATTGTAGTAGATTATATGTGATTGATTTAGATTATTGACAATATTGTGAGAATTTTAGATTATTGTTGGTAATTATTGATTATTTGTTGAATATTTGTTTATTATTGGCAATATTGATTGTTGTGTATTGCATGTTCAATTATTGTTGGTTATTAAACATATATTTGTTAATATATGTACTAAGAAATAGTTGATTATTGTTGGTTATTATTGTTTGTACCAAATTGATATAAAATTGGTATTGTACCAATTTCGACAAATAAATTAGTTATTAATTGAATATAAGTTAATATATGTGTTAATATAGTAATGGAAAGAAACTTGGGTAGAGGTGGTAGAGGCCGAGGCCGAGCCGGAGCGGGGGGTCGCGGTGAAGGCGATTTGTCGCCTTCACGTGAGATTCCGTACGTTGGGTTTCTTCTACGAGCTCTGAATCCAACGCATGCATCCAACCGTGCTTATGACGAGGTAAATATAGCCATCTTGTTATTTTTTTCAATTGTGTAATTCTAATTTCATTTAAGAAATAACACATTTATATAAAATGTAGCCAACGTTCGTCATGGAGACAAAGGCCGGGTCTATGTCGTTCACGTACGACGATCGAATTGCCCCAATTCTCGAGCGATTCAATCTCAACCATCTCGTTCGATTGGGCACCATCAAGGTAGACCGTGACCTAATAACTGCGGTTGCTGAGATATGGAGACCGAAAACACATTCCTTCCATTTTCCAAAGGGTGAGATGTCGATCACAATGGAAGATGTGTTGATGTTATGGGGTTTACCGTTGGACGGGCTACCCGTGACAGGCGATGTGGATCAAGATTGGGATGAGGACGTCATGGAGTTGTTTGGGCGAGTTGAGTGGCAAACCTTTAGGAAGCTGCCTAGTCATTTCCACATGCGACAAGATTGGTTGCATGAACCTTGGCAGTCATAAAGAGAAGGCCCCGGTGATAAACGACACTTGAAGGCAAGATTACCTCCCAATGCCCCACCCGAGGAGATCAACATGTATGCACGAGCATACATGTTGGACCTCTTATCTACTGTTATGTTTCCGGACTAGTCCGGTTACATACAAACGATGTTCATACAGTTCTTAAGGAACATCCATGATCCACCGAGGTATAATTGGGGCTCGGCGGTGCTAGCATGTTTGTATCGTGCTTTATGCGATGCATCAGACATGAGGAACAAGCAAATTGGGGGTCCTTTGATGTTACTACAAATGTGGGTGTGGACGAGGCTCCCGATTGGGCATCTGAGAGCGAAGGATTTGCCCTGTGACATGCCACACGGGATGAGATGGATGGGCCCGACGCACAACTACGACGATGAGCCGCATAGGAGTATCACTCTCTATAGGTACTTTCTGACTATTTTAACCATTTTCAATTTTCGTAATAACTATATATTCTAACATTATTGAAAATTATATAGGTGGCAACTCAATCATCTCAATGAGAATGGTCCAGAATGGTGGCCCTACGATGAAGATGTGGTGGCTATGTTGCCCCCGATATATAATGATCAAGATCATATGAGTCTTTTTCATTATCGGGGGCCAATTATATTTTTCTGGATTGTCAAGTGGCACGATCCTGCTAGAGTCGCGCGGCAATTATCTTTCCAAGTCCAAGTGCCGCCTCCATTGCCACCTCCTGATTGCAAACGCCTTCATAAGGTATGCCACAACAAAAAATCTGAGGGGCGTGATTGGGAGATTTATCACGAGGGGTACATTCAGACTTGGGGGAATCGGTTGGCCAATACAATTGATTTGGGGAACGGTTTCATGAACGGCCCTCGGGACCATTACTTGGCATGGTTCAACCGGGAAGGCATGTGCACCGTCTATTGGAGAGGTACAACCGCAAGAAATGCCTTCAACCCGATAGCACATCAAGGGCGTGGAGTTGAGCGAACCTTCAACATGCAAGGCGAAGTTGTGCAACGAACGGTAAATTCATTGCCTTTTTCCTTCAATTTAAACTTTAAAAAACATAAAGTACTAACTAAATTGTTTAATCAGGTGCTTCACAACTTAACACTCGCTAGGGAAGCGATTGGTGTGATAGCACAAAGCGAGTCAGATGCCCGAGGCGCCGCTCTTTCACCCTCCTTACTCACATCTATCACAGGGCGGAGTATGGGAACCCAGCCAAGGATCCGGAGCCGCCTAACCGGAACCAAATGTTGAGCGTACAGTAGAGGACGAGGTGGAGCGTGCAGCCGAGTACATGTTTGGCTCTTCGAGCCAAGCACGCAACCCTGATGATGAAGACGAGGACATCATTCCTTTACGGCGCACTACTAGGACGACTCGAGCGCCTAGTGCTTATATCCATTTCGCTTATGATACACGTGGTCGCGGTCGGGGTCGTCGAGGTAGGGGTTGATATTAGATCAATGTATGTTTGATGTATGTTTTTATGTTTGTGCTATTTTGAGACTGATTCATAACTTGTTTAATTAGATCGATGTTGAAAACTTGTTCTGTTGCTTGTTTAATTACTTGTTATGTTGCTTGTTTAATTATATCGATGTTGAAAACTTGTTATGTGCCTTGTAATGCATTTTGGAAAATGAAAATTAAACAAAAAAAGCTTGTTTCAAACTTAATTAGATCGATGTTAGAATTTTGAGTGTTAAAATTTGTTGCAAAATGTAATGCATTTTGGAAAATGAAAATTAAACAAAAAACAAGCTAACACAATAAAAGCCTTGTTTCAAACTTGTTTAATTGCCTTGTAATTTTGAGTGTTAACATAGGGGCGCATGTATTAATCGCGCCCCTAAGTGCTGAACAGAACAAAAGCTCTCTGGATGCTCTCTGGAATTGTTTCAGCACTTAGGGGCGCGATTAATACATGCGCCCCTATTTAAATCTGAAAAATGGTAGGGGTGGGGGTTCGAACCCATGCCCTCACACAAACTCAGCGCCTCTATTCAAACCCCCTACCACTAGACCATTTGTATTTCTCGAGATAGTTGCAACATGTTTAGTATTAATAGGGTATAAACATTTCTACTTATAATAAAAAACACTTTAATCTATTATTATTTCTATTTTTAATAATTACTAACTAAATATTTATAATAACTAAGTTAAATATATTTAATAACTTCTATTTATTACCTTCTTATATTTTTATTTGTAATAATATATTTAATAATGTAATAATATTTTTAATATATTAGTTCTTCTATTTATTAATTCTATTAAATATATTATTACTTATTCAATATAAATCTATTATTACTTATTATAAATATATTATTACTGATATTAAATATATCATTAGTTATATTAAATATATTATTACTTATTCGAATATATCATTACTTATATTAAATATATAATAATTATATTTAATATATTATCACATCTATTTATAATATTTATATTTAATATATTATCACATATATTAATAATAAATATAATAAGTTCATTTAAAATTGCTATTTTAATAGTAATTATTAAAATGTGTATAAATAGAAAAAAAATGCACAGAATGTCAGGGGCGCATGTATTAGTCGCGCCCCTGACATGTAGGGCCCACAGTTGGTAGATGCACTGTAAACTGCCTTGATTTCAGCAAAATAAATCGAATATTATTATAGTCGCACCCTTGGCCCTCTATGCAATTATTAGGGTGTTTTTGGCTCTATCTGTTGAAATTTTTTGCTGCTTGGCCTTCTATGAAAATTTTCCGGCGGGCAGCGCATATCGCAACTTTTTTAAGCGATTAATTCAGCGACATTGCATCTGAGCCATCCGATATGATCTAAAGGCTGAGATTAAAGTTCTACCCCTGTGCAGAATAAAAAAGTTCCGCCGAGGATTCGGATTCTAGATAGGTTTCCAATGAACATCTCAGATTGAAGGTCTCCTAATTACGAAATTGGATATATATCTCTCACTCAAACTCGCGCCTCTCTTGCGCTCAAAATTGAATTTTCGCACCAAAGGATAGCTCAGGCCTCAGAGCATCTCCATTCCTGAAACTCTTGGAGTTTCTAATATGACGTGACAGTTTCTAAATGAGTTTCAGAAATGTAAATGAGTTTTTTATTCAGAAATTTTGCTCAAGACTTTCTTATTTAGCAACTACGCTTTAGAGTTTATAAACTGTGACGTGGCTTACTCATTAGCTAAAATTGATCCGTCTCTCATGATATTGGTAATATTTGCTGATGTGACAATTTAGAAACTCTAACTTTGAAATTTTAGGAATGGAGAGTTTAGAAACTAAAAAAAAATTAAATTTCTAAAATTGATGTGGCAATGATTTAGAAACTTCAAAAGTTTCACAAATGGAGATGCTCTCAGGAGCCGAGGAGTCGATGATTTGAATAAGAGAGAGATTGTGTTTTGCAAAAAGGAGATAAGAGAGGTTGTGAACCAGAGATCATCGCCATCTGGTATGAACTCCCACGGTGATTTGATTCTTTTAAAATTGAGAATAAGTACGCTACGAGTTTGTTTCTTTGCCTTGTTTGAACCCGATCTGTCTTTGTTTTGTTGAGATTTTAGTGACTTTCTGAGTCTTGTTTTTATCTACTAAATTCGTGATCGGAAATTTGCTTCAGTGCTGTTTGATGATTTGCCTCAAAGAGATTTTGATGATTTCAGATCTCTGATTTTTATGAAATGTACGTAGTGGCTCTTGGATTTTAAGTCAGCTTTTGATGACCCGGCATCTCAATCTCTGATACAGAGTTCTTTTGAAACACAGTTACATGTAATATTATTAAGTTTTAAGGCAAATATTTTGATTCATCCGGAGATAACACAAACTGATACTATGTTTCACAATTTTAGTATCTTACTTATCCTGCCAGATCTCAAAATGGAGGTATCACAACCAAATCTACACATCAAAGCTGTCTCTCTCAGCCAAGCTAGCATGTCCATCCCACGATGCAGCCAGAAGGAGACTGCATTGCTAGATCCGGCACCTAACAACTCGGAATAACAGAATGCTATAGCAGCTATCTACAAGGACTATGATCTGTGTTGCGAGATATTGCATAAACATGGCTGGGACTTGAAAAAGGCTTCAGAAGAATTACTGAAATGTTCTCAGAAATGGAAGAAAAAGGATGGCTTCACGCCTGGAAAAATCAAGGAGATCTGTCAGTGTTCAATCTAATTTTGTATCTCTTCCTCTCTATAATCCATTTTCATTTTATTACAAGTGTTAGTGCTAGAATATGTATGGTATAAGATATACATATCAGTTTTTAAATAGATGTGATCCTTGGATCTCAATTCCCAAATTTATTATTTTCTACAATGGGATTTCAGTTCTCTGTCTCAGTTTTTCTATCTTCATATTTGGTTGATCTTTTAAGTATTTGCTATTAAGAAATTAAGTAGTGCCTGATGTTACCAATTGCTAGCATGTGGCTGATTGAGTTATTAGGCTAAATTTAGGAATAATTGGAATTTAAAGCTCAGTCAGGTTTCACCGCATAATTTTGTGCTGATTGAGGCCAAAAGTGGTGTAGATTAGGCTTAATTTTTAGGCAAAATTGAGTTGACTGAACTAAATTGACATTGAACTGTCCAGTGTGAGTCTCAGGATTAACATATCTCTTTATTTTGTTTCGTCGTTGAGAGAATAAACATGATCTTGAGCTGATATACATCCCAAAGCTGGTTTCTACAAACATCAAGCTTGAAGAATCAGAGCAGTCTACATCCAACGAGCCCCTGTTCACCAGTCAACCAAACCAACCATGAAGAATTTGCATTGTAAAAGGCCATGTGTTAGAAGTCTCAGCAAATTAGATGTAGATCTGAACAAAGGAAAAGGAAAAATTGAGACAGAAGTGGTGAAGAGGAGTAAAGTGGTAAAATCTTAAGCCCCTGATAAGGAGAATGAAGTAAAGATGCTAAAAGTAAGAAAAGGTATGATTCGTTTTTTTCCTGTAATTTATTATAAAATTATTCTAAACTAAGTGTCTCGTTATTGTCCCTTTACTTACCTACTGTAAATGACAACTTGTACAGGTTCAGTTTAATCTTTTAGAGATAGAGGCCATATTGTTAACAAAAATTGGTTCACTGAGGGTTCAAGACAGCATATTTCCCATGCCAAGTCTGTATTATTATACAATACAGTTCCAACAGTTCCCACAGAACATGTGATCAGATTTACATTGAATACATTCTGATAATAATGTCTTGTTTACTAACATTATACTACTTTGTGAATGTGCACGTGGTTGCAGTGTTGTACAAGTTTCATCTCTACAACCTATCGCACCTGTTGTCAGTGGCTTCATCAGGTGGTATTTTCTTCAAGCCACTAACACATGACCTAATTGTTCAAACCGTCAAAATGATATCAGAATGTCAAAGGATCTCATCCCTTAAAAACCCTTCCCCGGTTGCCAGACAATTATCTACACTACCACCACCTATGGAGCGGGATCTCTCTGTGTTGTTGTGTAATGAGGTGTCAACTTTGACATCTACTGTCATCTAACGAGTTGGACAGCTACTTGGTAGCTTCAGATTTTGCACTAATTAAAAATTCTGATCCTTTCACCATCTCTTGGACCTGGTGAACTGGCACGTCAGAAGTAGCACAATGTTGAAATAAGCCGTTGTGCCAGCTGGGGCTGCAAGGGTATAACAGGAAATTGTTTTTATTTTATTTCTGTTTCTGAAAGGGTTTCTTGATAGAATCTTATTTTATTTTATTTCTTGTTTGGCTTGTGGAAAATAAGAAACCACAGGCATAATTTTAGAAAGTATTGTATTAGGTTTATTTGTTGCTATATTTGCTTATGAAGTTGAATAAAAGAGTCAGAAAATCAGAAAATGGTGCGGATCTAATTGCACCACAAATTCGAGTCTCTCTCCCTGTTTTACATCTGTGTTGAGAATTGTTTTCTGTTAATTGCTACTTTGAAATTTTCTGTCATTTGGTATCAGAGCCATGACAGACGAGGGTACACAGAAAACACAACCTAACCAAATCATGAGAGTGAACGTACCAATTCAGTATCCAATGTTAACTGATACAAACTACAATCTGTGGGCGGTAAAGATGAAGATCATCTTGGGAAGCCTTGGTGTATGGAATGCGGTAGAGGGTGAGGAGCCGGTCGGAAAAGAAAAGGACCAGGCTGCTTTAGCTGCAATTTCTCAGTCAATACCAGACGCTGTGATCATGGCGATTGCTGAAAAGGAGACCGCAAAAGAGGCATGGGAGATCATCAAGAAAATGAGTATAGGGGAAGAACGCGTCAGAAAAGCAAGGGCGCAGGTATTGAAAAGACAATTCGACAGAATGTTTATGCCGGAAACAAGTGGCATTGTTGATTTTTCCCAAAATTTGATGAGTGTAGTAGGAGAGATCAGGGCTCTGGGTGCAGAGTTGAAGGAGAGTGCTGTTGTAGAAAGGTTGTTCAGTGCAGTACCAGATAAGTTCCTACAAATTATTGGAACCATAGAACAATGGGGTGATACGTCTGTGATGACTGTAGCAGAAGCAGTTGGGAGATTGAGAGTATTTGAAGAGAGTTTGAAAGGGAGACAACAGCACAAAGAAGAAAATGAAAAATTGATGCTCACTCGATCATAGTGGGAAGCTCAAGATAAAGAGCAGCTACTTCTGACGCGATCTCAATGGGAAACTCTGGCAATCAAAGAAAGGAGAAATGGAGAAGGATCTGAGAGCAAAGAAGGTGGGCAGAAAAGAGATTCTGAAAAGAAACCATACAGAAAATTTGACAAGTCCAAAATCAAATGCTTCAATTGCTCAATTTATGGTCATTTTGCATCAGAATGCAGAAAGCCCAAGAAGGAAAAGGCATATTTCATAGAGAAAGAGGAAGAGGAGCCAACACTACTGATGCATGAGCTGATTAAAATCCAAGAAGCAAAGGCTGTCAATGATACTGATACTGTGAAGGCTGAGAGCTTACACATGGGGGAAATTGCAGAAACAGGGGAAAGCACTTGGTACTTGGACTCAGGGGCAAGTAACCACATGACTGGCTGTAGAAGATACCTCACCAACCTTGACATGTCTGTTCAGGGGAGTGTAAAGCTTGGAGATGGGTCAGAGGTGGCGATAGGAGGACGAGGCATGATTGAAATCAAGGGACGCACAGGAGAGCAATTGGCAATATCCGATGTGTATTACATTCCAAGGCTGACCAACAACATCATCAGTCTGGGTCAACTCGAAGAGAAAGGGTGTAGGGTGAAAATTGAGGGTGGAAAGTTGAAGGTATTCGACATGAATGGAAGATTGATCATACGAGTCCAGAGAACAAGAAACAGGTTGTATATTCTCAAACTTGAATTGGTAAATTCGGTATGTTTGAAAACAAGTATTGAGAATGATTCATAGAAGTGGCACGCGAGGTATGGTCACATTAACTACCAGTCTCTAAGGAAGTTGAGTCAAGAAAACATGGTGGAGGGACTACCAGAAATTGAATGCAAAGAAGGAGTTTGTAGAGGGTGCATGGTTGGCAAGCAACGTAGATCACCATTCCCTGATGAAGCAAATTTCAGGGCAAACAAAGTGTTGGAGCTAATTCATGGAGACTTGTGTGGGCCAATTAATCCTGCAACCCCAGCAGGTAACAAGTATTTCCTTCTGCTAGTGGATGATTTTAGTAGGTATATGTGGATTCAGCTGATACAAACCAAAGATAAGGCATTCCTTGCATTTAAAGAAGCAAAAGAGGATATTGAAGTTGAAAAAGATGCAAAAGTAAAAGGTTTTAGAACCGATCGGGGAGGAGAGTTCAGATCAGCTAAATTTGGTGAATACTGCAAACTAAAAGGTATTAAGAGATTCCTTACTGCACCATACTCTCCACAGCAAAACGGAGTAGTTGAGAGGAGAAACCAAACAATTCTAGGAATGGCTCGAAGCATGATGAAGAGTAAAGAAATTCCTTCAGAATTCTGGGGAGAGGCAGTGACTACTGTAGTATACATACTAAATCGAGCACCAACAAGAAGTCTGGAGGGAATTACACCATATGAAGCATGGAACAATAGAAAACCCAAGGTTAATCATTTCAGAGTATTTGGAAGCCTGGTGCACGTAAAGGTAACAAGTCCTCATCAATCCAAACTCGAAGATAGGAGCACACTGATGGTGTTTTTTGGATATGAGAAAGGGTCTAAGGCATATCGAGTGTACAATCCTAACACCAAGAGAGTTCATGTGACAAGAGATGCGGTGTTTGAGGAAGAAAAGAAGTGGGACTGGAGGATAGAAGAAGATGAACAAAATGCTCAAACTAATACTGGTTTTAGCGTAGACCAAGGAGTGTACAGTGAGCTGGAACCTGAATATCATGTTGGAGAAAATGAAGTGAGGCAGCAAGGTTCAGAGTCACCAAATACATCACCAGAAGCTGTTGAGAGTGTCACCCATGATGGATTTGAGGATTCTGAAGAAGAATCACATGGAACACCCTTGAGATTAAGGAGCTTAGAAGATATATATAATGAAACACAGCCAATTCAATTGAACTACACTGACGTATGTTTGATTGGAATAGAGGAACCAAGAAATTTTGCTGATGCGCTTGGGGATGAAAACTGGAAGGGAGCAATGGTGGATGAAATTAAAGTAATTAAAGAGAACAACACATGGAGTTTGGTGGAACCAGTCCGTGGTCAGAAGGTCATCGGGCTCAAGTGGGTTTTCAAGCTAAAGAAAGATGCTCAGGGTAAGTTGGTAAGATATAAAGCGCGCCTCGTAGCAAAAGGGTACGTGCAGCAGCAAGGGATTGACTTTGAAGAAGTTTTTGCTCCTGTAGCAAGGATGGAGACAGTGCGCTTGATTATAGCACTTGCAGTACAGCAAGGGTGGTTATTGCACCACATGGATGTGAAATCGGCATTCTTAAATGGAGAATTGAAGGAAGAGGTGTATGTTTCACAGCCACCGGGTTTTGAAGAGAGTGGCAAAGAGCATCAAGTGCTGAAACTGCACAAGGCACTGTACGGCTTGAAACAAGCTCCAAGAGCGTGGAACTCGAAGTTGGATAGCACACTGAAGATGATGGATTTTGAAAGAAGACAGCTAGAACATGCAGTTTACAGGAGAAATAAAGGAGGAGAAATCATTTTAGTGGGAGTATACGTTGATGACTTGTTGATTACTGGTACCAGTGAAATGGAGATTGCAAATTTCAAATTAGACATGATGAGGGAATTCAAAATGAGCGATTTGGGCTTGTTAACTTATTACCTTGGCATAGAGGTAAGACAAACTACTGGCATGATAACCCTGTGTCAAGAAAACTTCGCTCAGAAAATAGTGACAGAATGTGGAATGGAGAATTGCAATCCAGTACTAGCGCCTATGGAAGCCAAACTCAAACTGAGCAAGAACAACAACTCAAAACCAGTGGATCAAACCAAGTACAGAAGTATTGTGGGCAGCCTGCGATATTTGTTACACACTAGACCCGACTTAGCATACTCTGTTGGAATTGTTAGTCGGTTCATGGAGTCACCTAAGATCGAGCACATGACAGTTGTGAAGCATATCTTGAGATACATCAAAGGAACTACAAATCTGGGGTGCTGCTATGTCAAAAATACCAAGGAAGATCAGAATTTAGTAGGGTTTTCTGATAGTGATATGGCTGGTGATCTAGACAATAGAAAGAGCACTACAGGGGTGGTTTATTTTCTGGGGAACAATCCAATTAGCTGGTTCTCAAAAAAGCAGAGGGTGGTTGCTTTATCCTCGTGTGAAGCCGAATACATAGCTGCTGCTTCAGCAGCATGTCAAGGAGTCTGGCTGGAGGCTTTGCGTGCAGACCTTTTGTGCCAGAAAACTCAGAAGATAAGGGTTAAGATTGACAACATATCAGCAATTGGATTATGCAGAAACCCGATATTTCATGATAGGAGTAAACACATAGATACAAGATTCCACTACATAAGACAATGTGTAGAAGAAGGAAAGTTGGAAGTTGAGCATGTTGGAACCAAAGATCAGCTAGCTGACATCCTAACCAAACCTCTGGGAAGGATAAAATTTCTAGAACTAAGAGATCGATTAGGAGTGGTTAATACCAAAGTCAGCACAACGGGCTTAGGGGGGAAATGTTGAAATAAGCCGTTGTGCCAGCTGGGGCTGCAAGAGTATTACAGGAAATTGTTTTTATTTTATTTCTGTTTCTGAAAGGGTTTCTTGATAGAATCTTATTTTATTTTATTTCTTGTTTGGCTTGTGGAAAATAAGAAACCACAGGCATAATTTTAGAAAGTATTGTATTAGGTTTATTTGTTGTTATATTTGCTTATGAAGTTGAATAAAAGAGTCAGAAAATCAGAAAATGGTGCGGATCTAATTGCACCACAAATTCGAGTCTCTCTCCCTGTTTTACATCTGTGTTGAGAATTGTTTTCTGTTAATTGCTACTTTGAAATTTTCTGTCACACAACTAGGCTTGGAATTGAAACAGATATATTTTGATAAGGTTTTAAAGCAATCCACAGCAAGTTGCATGCTAACCCTGTTTCTTTCCAGTCAGCAAGCGAGGTGGAACTGATAGTCGACTCCAAATTGCTACATGGCAATTTTGATTTTTCTGATGACCATACTGTACTCACTTTCATTGGTGCACTCAGACGGTATGTGCAACTGGTACGTATCTCCTGTGTAGTTCCGATAAGTGGAAAATACATGAGATGAAGCAAAGCATAATGTGTGAACTTGAGACTGTTGCAGCTCAGCTCGAACAATATGCAACAGAAGTTCACAGAAAGGTGGTTGATATTTGAAAAATCCATGTAAGAGCTCAGACCAGAGTCTCGTCTATTAAGCACGATCTTGACCGTGCTATTGCTCTCCAGAGATGCATCTCTGACTTCCAATCACATATCTCCATCTATGCGAAACACCTTGTAGTTGACCTTGGGCAGGCCCAGAAAGAGAGCTTTGAGATGCATGTGCAGCACCAGGATGCGGCCCAATTGGCAGAGAATGTATTTATTCAGCTTAGTAAAAAAAACGGAGCAATTTAAAAAAAAGCTGTGTGCACAGCTGGGGGACTTGAAACACAATGCTAAAGAAGTACTGGCAATTCAAGAGAAGGAGCTTCAGGATCTTGTGTTGGTGATTTTGGGCACTAAGGTTGAGGAGGAATGCGATGGTTCTGAGTTAGATAGTGACGCTGCTGCCTCTTCAGGGTTCTCTATCGATTCTTATTCAGTAAAAGCAGTGTAACCTGATAGACAGCCTATATTACTCAAGAGGTGGTTAGCCAATAAAATGTAGGTATTCTGTTTCCCAAATCTTTTCATTCGTATAGTTACGTTTTCTTTTTCTTTGTTCACTGATTCGTTTCAAATTGTCTTGTTCAATTATCTCTAAGAGTACCTCTTTTGTGGTACAAAAGCTCTGCATGTACGGTACTGAACTTGTTCAAATCTGTTATTTTTCTCTCTGGGAACAATGGCTTAGCTAGTTGAACATTTCTAACAGAGTGAAATATTTTGGTGTTTATTATATAAAGTTATAGTGCATGCCATTTCATTATCTCCTTTTAGGTTAAATATCCACCTTATTTCTACTTTCACCAGGAAAAAGCTATATCCATACCATCTGTTGTTTTGGTCATATTCTAAAATTTTAAATTATTTACCCTCCACGTTTAGCACTTTGGGTTTTCACATCTGATGCACATCAACACATGACATATCTATTTTCAGTCTCATCTTTATGATTCATAAAATTTCATGCAAGTGCAATCAGAAAATAGCAGAGAAGAGATCATGCATTAGCTCCTGAAACAGTTCGTGGCTGTCAATGTTGAAGGTGCGTTTGCTTTCCAATTCCAAATATAAGACGTCACTGATTGAGCACTTATAGATCAATTGGAGGCCCCATACAGAACATTAATGGCTTTTCACAAATTAAAAATTTAACACTAAAAGGTTCTTTAGAGGCTTCGTACTTGATCAAACCTGAATTCTCTTTACTTAATAAAGTAGAGATCTTATCCGCTTCGACTTCTACATACTATAATTTGCAAATGAGACCTTACATTTGTTCAAACTTGAAACCTACACCCTTTTAGGAATGTTTTGTAGTTGTTGTTGGATGATAAAAAGGCTAATTGGGTTCAACCTGACAGATATACATTCCTCTAGCGAACCCAAGGGAATCAAATCTAAGCCAATATATCAGATTACAGTTCTATCTGCAAATTTATTGCATAATGGTATTTACTTCGAAGTCAATGGTCTTATAATCAAGGCTTTTTTTCCTTCCAAAATGTGGTGTCAATGGATTCTTTCATGCTAATGTGAAAAGATTTTTCAGCAGCAGTTTAATCATTTGGTCACTTCAATCAGGCCTCTTATTTTTCTCTATTGTTGAGGTTGAATGGTCCATCACAATTTATTGCCCAAAACCCTTGGATGTTGATAACAATAAGAATGAAAAATGTTAACAATTGTATTTCGAAAAGAAAATTGTCAACAATTACTTTAGATATATTTGATTTTGTTTATATAATTCCCACAAATGTGACTGGATTGCTTTATTATTTGAAGTAATTTATCCATTGTCTTTTCATATTATATAGAACTACCATGTGCTTTTTTGTGTGGAGTGCTACTTCCATTTGTATACTTTAAGACTGAATAGTTGTAAGAGTTTTAGCTAAGGAGATAAGTTTTCTACTTCTTGAGAAGTCCTTTGAATCAACAGAAGAGAAACCATGAAGTTTTGAAGTGCTGCAACTCATCTACTGAATAATATCCGTTCCGCATACATGAAGAAAAATAAACCAAAAACGCACAAATATAAAATTGAAAAGGAGAATAATGGAAATGCTTTGAATGCCTTGTTAGTTCATTTTTCAACTGCACAATTCTCATTTTTATTGGCTTCACCTCCCTCAACTATCTCTTCGTGTAACCCCAACTCGTGCAACTTCTTCTCAAGTTCAGCCTTATCTTTTAGGAGCCCGGCGTTTTCACGCATGATTCTGTCACAGTTACATAATACTCCATTCAAGTCATCAAGCAGTTGCCTGTTGGCTGCACGGAGACTGACAACTTGGGACCACAGGTCTTGCAATTGCTTTTGTTTCCTCATACGTGATCTCCTAGCTGACTCTCTGTTTGATATCATCCTTCGTTTTCTTCTTTCATCTTCTTGCCGAGATTGGTATTCATCCATCTCATCCGAGCTGCGCTTGCCATGATTAGTTGTAATTTCAATTGCAGGTAAAACAAGGTCATGCATAAGTTGCATTGAGTGGAGGTGCATCCCCAGTTGGAATGAGGGAGTGGCGTCTCTTGACATGTAGTAATGGGGATTGAAAGAAGAAGGCTCGGGTATAGCCATGTATGGTATACTCGCAACTCCATACATTGTTTCTGATAGATAGAGAGAGAGAGAGAGAGAGAGAGAGAGAGAGAGAGAGAGAGAGAGAGAGAGAGAGAGAGGAAGAGATAGAAGAATCAGATGGAGAATGAGAGAGAGAGAAACGAAGAGAGGAAGAGAGGATTGAGGATCAAGCGGGATGGTTTGAGAGGTTGGTGTAGGGATTTTATAGTGTTAGAATGACATTCGAGAAATGTTATGCAACCCCAATTTTGTGTCAAGCATGGAAAGCAAACAAGGATTTGCATACGTGACATGAAGTTGTTAAGTGTGGAGAAAGGCAAAACAAAGACCTGAGATTCCGAAATTCTTTTATATAACCAAAATAAATTATAAAAATACTATACTGACAAAATTCGAATGACAATCATTAAAATAGCCATTTCGGAATCACAGACTCCGGAGTTAACTCCGGAATCCCTGCATCCGGAGTTAACACCGGAATCCATAATTTCAGATTTAACTCACAACCGAATTCATATCACAAAGTTAAAGGCATTGGATTATTTTATTAATAAAAATATTAATATTTTAATTGATGAGTTGGGTTGTATTTAGTTAAGTTTTTGTAACTAATTCGACTGCACTTATCAGGATTATAAATAATTTTTTTAACTTCGCAAATCATCGAGCTGTAGATATCCGAGTCTACTTCCACCACGTTGAGTCCGATTTGCGATCAGAGAAACATGCATCTCAAATTTAGCTCCATCTTGAACTTATATCTTAATTAGTATTTTTTATCATGAGTTTGCGTCGGATTCAATTTTGAATTGCTCATTTCTCCGATCACAAAATAGACTCGACGTGATGAAAGTAGACTCGAATATGTACAGCTTGATGTCTTGCGACGATAAAAAAAGACTAATTATGATCCCGACGAGCGTAGCTGAACTTGTTACAAAAAAATATTAAGTATGATTAACATTTTTTTTCTACAAACTTCGACTACGCTTTCGGGATCATAATTAATTTTTTTTATCGTCGCAAGCCATGGAATTGTAGGTATTCGAGTCTACTTCCACCACGTTGAGTCCGATTTGCGATCGTAGAAACACGCA
>CAXKVX010002263.1:0-24991 GCA_964058865.1 Eleocharis quinqueflora
TATGCCTTGTTGACTTTATATAGATAAAGGTGATATTCATCTTGGTGATGCTTATTCAGGTTTTTATTTGGCTGTTACTTCTTTATAACAGCCTCATCGAACTTGTGATTTAGATAGAAGTGTGCTTATTAATTAGAAAAAAAACAATGGAAAATTACTGAGAATACCCAAGTGATTTGCCAATAAGTGAAGTCAGCTGAACACACTTCATTAAATTGGTTTATGTTTTTGTTTTTTGACATTCTAGTATACTCTTTCAGATTGAAGGTGATACTGTGGCTATAACACTGGATCCAGTAACCCACTGGACCAAAATGAAAGGAGCAAACTCATCTTCCAACCAGGGACTAGAAGATAGCCCTAGTTCTACCTCTAAAGGAACTCCCAATGGGGTGCTTCAACTAAACAAAAACAATTGTTCTACTAGCACAAACCTGAGTACTGAAAATGGGCATAATGTAAGAGCTATCAACACCTTAGTTCAACTGGAAACAGTGGAAAAGACAGATTATGCAAGGGCTTTGGAGAGGATCAAGACCATGATTACCTCTAACCCTGCCAAAAGACCAACTGGTAGAGTTGTGTCTATTTTGAAGAGGTCACCTCGGCGTGAGGCAGTGGTTGGGTGTTTTGTGACCACACCACTCATTCCAGGAATAGAATTCAGTGGTAGAGGGGCTGACATGAAACTAGGTATGGGAAAGAATAAGAATGGTACCATATCGGCTATGCATCTCACACCAACTGATTCTAGGTTACCTAAGATGACTGTTAACATTGACAACTTACCAGATGTTGCTAGAGAAAGGGTTGAGAAAGGAGATCTAACGATAAAGAGAGAGTTAATTGCTGCGAGAATTGATGAATGGAATGAAGAAAGCTTTTTTCCTGTAGCGCAAGTGGTGGATGTGTTAGGTCCTGGCTGCGAGATAGCGACGCAAATCGCTGCCATTTTATTCGAGCATGCGATTTGCTCTTCCAAGTTCTCACTGGATTCCCTTTCTCGCGTACCGGTCCCGTCATGGAAGGTTCCAGAGGAGGAAGTCGATTCCAGGAGGGATCTTAGAAATGTTCTCTCATTCACAATAGACCCCCCTTCTGCTATTGAACTTGATGATGCATTGTCTATTGAGATAGTATCTGATGGTGTATATCGTATTGGGGTGCATATTGCTGATGTGGCGTATTTTGTACGCCCCAATTCATCATTGGATAAGGAGGCGCAAGTAAGGTCTACAAGCGTGTACATGGTACAGGATAAGCTGTCTATGTTGCCAGAGGAGCTCTCGCAAGGTTGTGCTACGCTTTCACCTGGGTTAGACCGGCTGACAATGTCAGTCATATGGGACGTCGATTCCAGCGGCAATATTTTGGACCGTTGGATTGGCCGATCAGTCATTTTCTCTAGTTGTAAGCTCTCGTATGACCTCGTGCAAGATGTGATTGATACTGGTTTTGTCTCATCTGACCTGAATGGTAGCACTATTCCACAAGTCCATGGCAAATATCAATGGAAAGATGTGGTGAAGTCCCTTAAAAGCATTTATGGTTTGTCACAGAAGCTGAAAGAGATTAGGTTTAGAGATGGAGCTCTTAGTCTCGGAAATTCAAAACTTACTTTTTTGTTTGATGATGAAGGTCTACCATATGACAGCTATAGAAGCGATGACAGAATTGAGGCTTGTTCACTAGTTGAAGAGTTTATGTTACTAGCAAATTCGTCGGTTGCTGAGGTGATTGCCAATGCTTTTCCTGACTGTGCATTGTTGCGTCGCCATCCAGAGCCAAACTTGAGAAGACTCAGAGAATTCGAGGCCTTCTGTGGGAGACTCGGCATTGAACTGGATGCATCTTCGTCAGGCCAACTGCACCTTTCTCTCTCAAAAATCAGGGAGAAGTTGAAAGACGATCCCTTTTTGTTTAATATCATAGTTTCTTATGCATCGAAACCCATGCAGTCAGCCACGTACTTCTGCACTGGAGACCTCAAAGATAAAAAAGATGAGTGGGGGCATTATGCACTGTCAGTACCATTTTATACTCACTTCACTTCACCCATTCGGAGATATCCTGATATAATAGTTCATAGAACATTATTGGCAGTTATAGATGCTGAGGTTTGTCTGAAAAAGAGGAAGGGTGTCTTTGGAAATAGTACTTCTGTGGTGAGGTGCTTTACTGGACTGCATTTTGACAGGGAGATGGCCGACTCAAAAGAGGGGAGAGATGCTTTGTTAGGGGCTGCCGTCAAACTTAAAATTCCTGGAGTAGATGTCCTTGGTGAGTTAGCTGAGTATTGCAATGAGAGAAAGTTGACTGCTCGCCATGCAGAGGAGGCGGGACGGAAGGTCTACCTTTGGGCTCTTTTAAAGAACAAAGAGGTGCTCTTTTTGTTGCTATTTATTTCCCTGTACCCCAACTGGTTTCTTGGTTAATTCTATCATAGGTGGTCCTTGTTAACATATTGTCGTTGTGCATGTTTTTAATTAAACTGTAAGCATCCATTTTATTTTGTTTCATGAGTTATGGTTCGGATGGGTTCCTAAGATATCATTAGTTGGAAACATTGGAACTTCGCAAAAAAGAAGTTTTCAAAGCCAGAAATCTAATGTCAAGAGTCAAATTCTAAAACCTGAACTATTTCTATGCCTTCCAGAGTAGATCCAGGGCTGTTTACTTGGTAAACGACCTCTGTTTTCCTTCTTGATACAGTCCCGTTGTTAAAAGATGCCTAATAAGCAGATAAAAGAAAAATTATGATTGTGTGCATGTAGTTAGACTCCTAGCCTAGAACAGAAAATGGCATGAGATTCAAGATAGATTGGATAAAGAGATTAAAGGGGGGAAATGTGCCATATAATGCACTCAATTTTCTAGACCCATTTTAATGTTCAAAACTTCAAATACAGAAGGGTAGGAAGGAACATATTAGTTATGGACAATTGCAGGTAACCAGGGTGGGAAGGAATCTATATTTATTGACAGGATTTATAGTTTTGAAATCTGTGAATATTATATTGGAAGTGAAATCTTTTATTTTCGGTTTTTTATTCTAAACGTCACTTTATTCTTATTCTGAAGTAGTTCTATCTATCAGAAGGGTCATGCTTGTTGTTTTGTCTTTCTATGGATTTGGATTCCATTTGTTGGTGATTAACATTTTTCCTTTTTTAACTACCTAATGCAGGTTCTGATTTCTGAAGCTAGAGTAATGGGGCTGGGGCCAAAATTCATGTCTGTTTATGTTCAAAAGCTTGCTGTAAGAAGTTTGATTTCTCCATCGTTGTTAATTTTATGCAACTTATAGAAGAGATGTTAAGTCTCATTTTCAATTTTTTATATTTTGACTGTTGTTATTGGATTGTAGTGTGAGAAGCGAATATACTATGATGAGGTAGAAGGACTAGCAGCTGATTGGCTAGAAAGTACGGCAACTTTAGTTTTAGATTTGTACAGAAAGAAGCCCTTGCCTAAAAAAGGGACAGTATCCAAGTATAGGCCGATTGAAGATTTTGCGTTGATTGAGAACCCGTCAGAGTTGTCAGAGGAAACAAAAGCAGCAAACGATAGCAGCACTGAGCTGTATCCAGCTGCTTTTCCTCTGGTTCTTCGCCATCTCTCATCAGTTCAAGTTGCTTTACATGCAGTAGGTGGCGATGATGGCCCGATTGACATTGGGGTCAGGTTGTATGCATCCTCTTACTTCCGCTAAATTGAGTCGGAGGAGTTATGTGAATCTGTGGTAAGAGCAGCAGAATTCTTTTCTTTATATTTGATGATATCTAGCTAAACAGAAATTAAATAAGAAATAGTTAGTTAGAGAGTTGACCAAATTTGAATGTGAATGTAGATAATAGGTTATTCCGTTATTGTATAGTCTGTGGCTGCTGTTCTTTTTATCGGGATGCTTGAGAGGGCAGTCTGGAGCTGAGTAGCTTTGTGTTTTTGTTTCAAAGCTGCTCAACATACCACGGATTTGGTTGATGTGGTTTATATTTGGGTTTTATGTTTGTTGAGAAATGTACTCGTCTTTAAACTGAGGTTACCACCAGTTTTTTAATTGGTGGGCCCTGAATCTCCTACTTCAACCTTCAGTCGTTTTTTCCCCATTGTTTATAGTGCCCAAATATTTTGTAATATTAATGTCATGAAGAGAGGAACACATTTTCTGCTGTCAGGAGAATGTTGTTTTGTTTCCTTAACATTGCATAACTAGGTGTAATGTAAACTACTGTCACGTTATATTTTATTTCACAACAATTATGTATTTGGTTAACTATGTGGAGATAATCTTGTTTGTTATCTAATTTCGGGAACTACCTAAGGTTCCAACTAAATAAATAAATGAAATAAATTTCCTTCAAGTAACCTCATTTCGTTATATTCTTTTCATAAAATTTAGCAGTGTAGTTCAAACTATCAAGTCAAAAAATTTCTTCCAGACATTCACCACACTTCTTTGGAATTAAACATGGATTAAGCATTTTGGAATGAAACAGGGGATTCAAACGCCGCCAACGGAAAACATACATCCGACCTTCCAGACATTTCTTCCAGACATCACGCCAAAATTAGATGACTTATCTACCAAACCGCATGAATCTGTTCGCAACACATTGGCTACATCCGACCTTCATATCCCAGAAAACATACATCACTCTTTAATCAATTTGTCTCTCCTCTGCTGAGAGCTCATCATTAGCCCTGTCAACGGAAGGCCCGCTGACGTTATTATGTTTCATTTGGAAAAAAAACGAAACAGATAACAGAAGTCCAGTCCATTCCGTATATTAAACGAAACTGAATACAAAAAACTAGCCCATTTCGTTTTTGGAACGAAACTTAATACAAAAGGCTCGCTTCCGTAATCGTTGATATATCTGTTTCGTTTCGTAGTGAATTCTAGGGATTTGAAATAGTTATGATAGCGGAGTTGATGGCGGAGTAAACGATGGTAAAAGTAAAACCCTAGACTCTTCTGTCTTCCATAACGCCACTCATATGTCTTTCTCTCGCACGCTTATCTGTCTCTCGCTCTCTTCTGTCTCTGTCTCTGTCTCTTCCACCGTTGCAACTTGCACGCTTGCACCGTTGCACGCAATGTCCAGTGTTGTCGATGATTTGTTCCAGTGCACTATTGTTGCCCGTCGATCTGACGTGGCCAGGTCCCGATCTGTCCTCTTTCCTCGAGCTCTCATTATTTCCTTCGTTTTTTTTTCCAATCCCTAGCTAAATATGTGGCTGCCTTGACTCGTGTAGTCATGTCTCATTGTTGTCGATGATCTGTTCCAAGTTTCCAGTGTACTCTCCTATATTATGACCCTAAGAGGCTAAGACTGGCATATTTTATAGCTGCCTTGACCCTTGAGGGTTGAGGCTGTGAGACTGGTCAGACCATTGACCAGGACATGACTCAACTCAGGAGGGAATTATGCCAACAAGTAGGCTCCAGATAGGGAGAAATCATGAAGGTATATTGATTTTGTTTATATATTGGTTCGTTGAAGGAGGAAAAGGCAGAAGAGACAGAGAGTATTTTAGTGATAAAGAAATACGAAAAAAGATAGAGGGAATTGGCACTGAGCACATATTTTCTTGAAGGTAACTAATTTCCTAAAATTGCTTTCTTTTGTTTGTATTTTTATCGTTCTTTCGGATCTGTTTTGTTTGGTGTTTTGAAGTTGTGCCTTACTTTTTTTGTGCGTTTTGAAGTTGTGTAGGTTTTGTTTGCCTGTTAGTACCGGCGTGCTCGTGTTGAGCTTGTTACCGTCTCGCCTTGCTGGTACCAACTGTTGGCATTCTGGCAAGGATGGCTCACTCAGCATCAGATGTATTTGAACCTGAAATCTCTTCTAATGAGTATGAACATTTGCTCTTACGCTTTACACAACAACCTACTTTGCTTGTTATTGTTACTGAGTATGAAAATTATTGCATGCTTCATGCTTGTTAATTTCTAATTATTTTGAATGCTTGTTACTATTACTGAGTATGAACATGGGGCTCTTATGTGTTAATTAATTGATGCTTGTTAATTATTTGATGCTTGCTATGCTTTGAAGCATGGTACTAACAGAGGGCTGATATGTGCTAATTGATTGATGTTTGTTAATTGCTTGATGCTTGCTAATTGTTTTGAATGCTTTAGCATAGTACTAGCAGAGGGCTGATATGTGCTAATTGTTTGATGCTTGCTAATTGCTTTGAATGCTTTAGCACGATACTGACAGAAGGTTTATATGTGTTAATTACTTGATCCTTATTAATTGTTTGATGCTTGTTAATTACTTAGCATGGGCATGGGGTTGAACCAAGAGACCCAAGATGAGATTCAAAGGATAGAAATTGATGCCCATGATGATCCTGTCCCTGAAGATATTCTTAAGTGATCTCCAGCCCATAAATATTCTTAACTGGTTTACACAGTTAAAAGGATATAAAAATCACATACCGACAACTCATACGGATAATCTAAGTTGTTCAACACAATCTAGACATCAAAATCTCCTAGAAAATCTAATTTGAGCTTGTTTGGAGCTTTGTAGCTATGCTTTTAGATTTTTGAAAAAATAACACAAAATAATATTATTTTTTAATATTAAACAATGTCATTTTAAAAAAGTCTAAAAGCATAGCTACAAAGCTCCAAACAAGCTCAAATTTGATTTTCTAAGAGATTTTGATGTCTAGATTGTGTTGAGCAACTTCGATAATATGTTTTAGTTGTCGGTATGTGATTTTTTATGCCAAAGTAAAACACTCATTTTACTTTGCATAGTAAGGTAATCTATCCTTGTGTGTGTGTGTGTGTGTATATATATATATAGAGAGAGAGAAGGAATCCATAGCCTCTTTTTTCTAGCCTCCAGTAGCCACTGCCATCAAACCCAATGAAAATGGCCGATCCGGACTGTTGAAAACATTCTCCATAATAATGTAAACTTGGAGACCAAATTTTACATTTTTTTTTACAATTTTATCAGAGCGGTTGAAAATTTATTTATCTAACAATCTACAAACATCTAATTTTCAATACATTCGATAAAATAGTTAAACAATTCAAAAAAATGTGAAATTTGGTCTTCAAGTCTATATTAGTATGAAGAATATATTCAACGGTCCGGATCGGTCATTTTCATGGGTTATGATGGCGGAGGCTACGGATCCCTTCTCTCATATATATATATATATGCCCACAAATGATCTTTTTTTGGGTTATTGTGCTAATTCTTTTTTTCAAGAATTATTTGAGGATCAAGTTGGCATTTGTGAATAGCTTGATAGCTTAATGCAATATCTCCCTTCAATTCTTTGAGCAAAATGTGGCAGGAGCTGAGGATATTAGAGAGCAATTAGGCAAACAAAATCACTTGTAAGATGTATTTGCATCTCAAGTAGCCAATGATGCAATTTTAAAAGGGAAATAGTCTTTTAATTTTGAATTGGAAAATTTTCTATGTCAGAGTTACATGTTTTGGGGCAGAATAGAATTACAAATCGTGCCTGTTATAAATCTTTTATCCAATTGGGAAAGGTAGACGGTGCCGACGGGCAAATTTACGAATAGGATGGACCCATCGCTTTGAAACAAGCATACTGAAATATAGAATGATTGCATTTTTATCGGATAGAAATTGATTTGATGCAAACATAGTAATAAATTAAGCTACATTTCTGTAGACTTTAGCCGAAAAACAACATTATAGATTTGAGCAACATATAGATAGGTCTACTTTACATGTGCAAGCAAGCAAAAAAAAAATGCCAAAAGATTGACTGATCTCTGGCATTTCACACCAAAATTTGGATGTATGAACTTAATTAATTTTCCAGATTATCCTACTGTGCATAAACTAACCAAATCAGTATATCTAATCAGAAATTGTGTCAGATTCAGCTCTCAACGCCAACAGCACCATTGCTTAGTTCCATTTGCTGTTTCATGGACATATCTTTAGCCTTTTGTTCTCTCTCGTCAACAAAAGAGAGAAAAGACTTGAGGCTCCGTCCTGACCGAGCACTTGCTTGCCCAGATGCATCCTCCCCATCAGATGGCACATGCCGGATGAATTGCCGAAGCATAATGCACAGATACACAGCCAGTGCAATTATGCATGCTAGCCCACAAATTAGGAATAATCCCTTAAAGCTATCGAAGTGAAGCTGGTTTGCCTCTATGTCTGTTTTGGCCTCAGAGCTACATGCAGCACTTCTGGTAAGCCACTTGTCATGTATTTTTTGGAGCTCGCCATTCTCAGAGAGGGTTAGTATGGCAGTTGACATGTCAATAGCTAGAGGTGAATCCTTTGGAAATGCCTAAAATAAAGTTTAGAGAGAGAGAGAGAGAGAGAGTTCTCAGCATATTTACTAGTAAGCATGTATGAATGGTCTGATGCCAGATTTGTTCTTGATGCTAAAGAGAGCAAGCTAATTAGTAAAATTTCATGGTGCTAGGTAGGGTGCAGTGCTAAGGTAATGGCATGATCTATCTTTTTTCATATGACAAAAGCATGCTTATGATGATCTCTAATGCACCTTTGTTGCACTATTACATTCAAACTTGAGATACAATGGATGCCTTTTTAATTACATGCACAGTTTCTGACAGGTACTTTTTACGCATCTGTTATTTTCTGGGTCTGCAGATAAATCCCAGAGCTTGGTAGTAAATCATCACATACTAAATCACTCATCCAAAAACTCATTTCAGGTGCATAAAGTGAGTTTTTGAGTGTGGGTTTCGGATATGCCAGCTGCCACAGTTTGCTATGGCAGCAAACTGCCATTGAACCCTTGACAAATGGGTCCCATAAAACCAATATTATAATATACAGCTCCCTGCATCTGCATCAAATCACAGACGTCCAAACTTAATACGACCGCCCAGATTTATTATGACAGGACTCCCCAAGATGGTACCATGTTCAAACAGTAATGACTATTAAATGACACTAACAACTTAAAAACGATACTTACAAATCCCCACCCACTCCGTGTAAAGCCTGACCCTACAACTTGAAACCGACACTGAGTAGCCAAGAACAGCTCCACGTATGACATCTCGTCAACCACAGCCGCCACACCCCTGTGTTTGGGCCCCAGCTCAAGAGCCTGTAGATACTCCTCGGGTGAGGTCAGCTCGACTAGCCGGTCTCGGGATATACCCAACTCCTCGACCATGTAGTTCTCAGCAAAAGAGCCTGTTTGGTAGCCAACGGGCTCATTGGAAGCAATAAGGGACTCAATCCCTTGAATAGGGGAGGAGAGCTGCTGGACAGTCAGGATGGAGGTGAGACTAGCTGTGTAGCTTGACTGGATTATCAATACCACAAATAGCCATATGAGGAGGACCGCTCGGCTTAATGTGCCCACTGTGTTTTCTCCTGTGTCATTTGGGGTGCAGAAAGGAGAAATATTAGCATAAGACAAAAGGGTGGTATTGTTGTATAGTTTGTGCACACGTGGAGAGAGAGAGAGAGAGAGAGAGATCAACAGCTTTTATTTTAGGGACCAGAGTTTTGATGGCATTAAGCATCTCCATCTAAAGGCCAGGTACCAGTAGTGTACCTTGTGGTATTGGCAGCTATAAACTCATAATTCAGCAAAAGTAAAATTGCATTTAATTCTCAAATGAAGGATAATGGGTCACATTTATTGTATACAGGTAGTACTAGACAGACTGGTAGTCCATGATAAGTAACGCGGCTTTTGTTTGAGGTTGATAAATGGTCTGTGGAGGTTTCATTCATCTGGATAGCTTTTAATTAAACATATTCAACCTGTACACCTGCATAGTGAAAAATGTAAATTATAAAACTTAAGAAAGTAATACAGTTCAATTGTATGACTCACTGTGTGCAAAAAATAATGTCGAGAAGCTGAACCTGCAGTTCATACAAAAACAAAATATAAGTCTAAACATGAAATGAAATTAAAGAACAACTAAAGTGACAAGGAGTATTGCTTATTCCATTTTTCTTAGTGCTTTCTACTTAATCAATACAACAACAACAAAGTCTTTTGTCTCAAACAAGTTGGGGTAGCTAGAAATGAAGCCCATATCGGGTTTCATTCATAAGATTGGCTGAATTTTTATGTTGGCTTGCCAAATCTATCACAACCCTCCTTTCCGGGCTTGGGACCGGCTACGTAAAACATAGGCCGAGTTTTCTACTTAATCAATAAAAAAGAAAAAAAAAAAACTTACCAGCAAATGGTGGCAACTTGCTTCTTTGGAGGCCCACGAAACTCTTCATTAATCCTATGCTCCAAAATCCATACAACAATGCCAACTACTATAAAAAAAACACCAATGACGCACCACATCTCTAGAGTGAATGGTTGCAAGAAAGCCCAAGCATTCGACTTCTGAGTTTTTACTGGAGCCAAAACCACCAAACCTGAATCTATGTATGGTTGTGTGAAATCCACTATCTTGGTCCGGTTCATGGTTATTACTATGTCGCCAACTGCAGCATCAAAAAACTGTAACATATTTCAGTTAATGAGCTGGTAAGGTTGAGGGGTAAAATTGTCAATACTTTGTAAACTATAATGTTTCCAGTTACATAAAAGTTTACAAAAGAAATATAACTTTTCTAGCACAACGTTGTTATTTTAAAATGACTTAAACTTGTTGAGCAATTAGTACGATGGGTCGGGAAGTCCCCAAAGTATAAGTATAGAATATAGATGAGATGCATGATACTGTTACCAAATATCATGATAAAAAGCTCACTTGAAAATAGAAAGAAAGAGAACACATTGAGCTTACATTGGATGCAACTTTGTTGCAGAGATCCGTATAATTAGGGTTCTTCTTTCCGTTACCAAATGGCACAAATCTGTATGGTACAGGGTAAGGAAGCAATTCAACAGCCTTGAGAAACACATCCACACAATATCCCTTGAATGTATTGGTAACTTCATCGTATGAGACAAACTCCTTGTAACTAACACGATCTGGTACGCCAATCTTCAGCTCACCACTGTTTGGGAAAACCCATCCACGTGGTCTTTCAACCTTACCACCAGGCCAAATTATATCATACAATTTTTGTTCAAAAGTGAAGCTTTTTAACTTATCATACAATTTTTCAGGAGGTACTACAGACAAACCAGAATAGTTTGACCAAAACCCAACTGTGCGCCAACCTGTACCTACAATGTTTAAGACATCATATGAGGGATGTACCAAATCTCCATCACTACTGAACATCACTTCACCTGTCACGCCTGTAAAATTAATATCTTTAATCTTATCAAGCAATAATTTTCCTTGATCAAACATCCTCATGGCATCAATATGCAAGTTCCCATATTTATCATCCTTGAATCTCGACTCCTTTGAAAATGTAATCTTACCACCAATCTTTAAAAATCTATCCAAAGCCCTTGCAATGGTCCATACAGTATCATAAGCATAGAACCCATAGGTGTTAGCATTAAATGCAACACCATTCCCGTACTTCTTAGTCAAAGCACCCCATCTAGATATTAAATCACGCTTCGAACTTGAATCGGCTGTATGCTGCCGTAGTGCTATGACCCCTTGAAGAGAATTCATAATGTCACTTCCAAGCCGGTCCCGCGAATCTAGCACTGAGGATAGCCAATCGGTCGCAATCCATACATATCCATTACCCATCATTTGCAACTGCTGAGCAACTGAGAAAACTGCAAGGCCGTTGGAATTTACATGTACAACTATAATCCTGGATTCCATCAAGTTAACCTTGACCAACGCATCTAGTATATCAGCCTGGCCAGGTACAGGTGGTAGCCGGGCCCGGTATGAGATTTTGCACCTTCTTTCAGCTAACTTGTCATCAAGTGCTGCAATACCATTTCGGCCATATTCATCATCACTATACACTGCAGTGACTAGTTTCCACTGGTAATAGTCAACTATGGAGGCTACAGCTGCCATCTGATATAAATCACTATGAGTAGTACGGACGAAATAGGGGAACTGGATAGAGGAAAGGGTTGGGTCAGTTGCGCCAAAGGAGACAAGCGGGACCTGCAGCTCGTCAGAGACGTAAGATATTATGTGTGCAATTGCTGAACATTGTGGACCTACTATCGCCACTGTCTCAGCTTCCATAAGTTGCAAAGCTATACATGACACAAAATGAGAAAAGAGAAAAAGAAAAGGATAAAGCACCAACAAGAGACAGGTCTTCAAATTATGGGATACATAACAACATTATAATGTAAATTAGGAATTCGTAAAATAAATTGACTTGCTAGCGGAGAAGGAAAAAACTCTTGGTACTAGTACACTACTGATGGAGCTCAATTCCGGTATGATACCCAGATATCACTGGGACAAAAACTACCTGTAAAAAGCAGTGAACTTGACCAGAAACATACAAGTGATACAAATATCCCAACTCTTATGTTGGCTTTTGGTATGATTTTACTTGAATAGTGACCATTTTTCAGCGAGGATCAATGCTGGCATTTACTGGATGGTATAAGAACATAGAAAACTAATAAATAAATAATAGTGCACAAAAAAAGGACAAATGGAGGTACCTTCAATTATGCCAAGAAATCCACTACAATTACTATTTCTTGGGTTGACAACTAATTTGGATCCATTTAAAATTCTTGGATCTGAATTTACATCTTCCACTGCAGCATTAATAGCCACGTTTGCAGCTTCTCCAATCGTAGAGTTGAATCTGAAAATAGCTCCAATGTTGATTATAGATGGTCTTGAAGTTATATTTTCGCAGAAGCCATTTGAAAATAAAGAGATGATGAGGTATAAAATTGAAAGAACTGCCGATTTCATCCTGATGGAGTTGGGAAGCATCCAACTAGTTGGTAAGGCCTCTCTTCTCAAAATTTTGGTCAAGTATGCTTCAGTTTACAAAAAGATGGCCCCGTTGAGAGCCATTGGCTGAAAACAATCCACTGGCATCCTGTTAAAATTCAGGGAGACAGGAAATTTGGGCTCAAGGTAACTTCTGAAAATTAATAAAAAGGTAGGGGAAACTAATAAAAATTGATTAAAAATAATGATTACTACATGAGGGTAAGAAGCATACAAATATTACTCTTAATAGGAGAGAATTTGGAAATGTGTTAATGGGAAAGATTTTGCTCAGTGGAGCATGGGGAAAAAAAATAAGAGACAAGTGTTCAATGGAGTAAGAAATTAAAGTGGTGGTTCCAAAAAAAGTAAAAGGTTAGATTCCCCAATTGTAGTGGTTTATTTTTGTTTTCTCAAAGGAAACTAGAGGAATGTGATTGGATTAAGCAAGGAACAAATACACATTCGGCTACCTTAAATTATATATTTTATGAATAGTGAATAGGGATACTTTATGAGCATGGCTTTACCTCACATGTAGGGTAGTTTCTGGTAGAGATAAACCTCAGATTAATACTAGATTGGAGAAATGAGGAGAATGTAGTATTTGCATATATAGAACGTGATAGGTCTTAATTATAGCATATGTAGAACGTGATAGAGATGCAAAAACTCTTGGTATGAAATCTTGGCAATTAATTCTCAAGTAGGCACATTGGAATCATCTGGTGAATGCACATTTTGTTGGACTTTTGGTATATTTTGCTTACAGTCAGACGTCATACATCAGAGATCTGTGTAGCAACAGCAACAGCAACAGCAACAGCAACAGGGGCACATAATGGAATGGAAGAGACGAGTCGATGAGTAGACGAATGGTGGCAGTGAAGAAGAAAGAGCATGAAAGAAGAAGAAGGGACCGTGCCCGCGCGTGGTGGCTTCCTTCTTTTTCCTAATTTCTTTTGCTGCCATCTACAGTTCTACATCCAAATTTTCCGAGTTACTGTTATAGTGTTATTATTGTATATGAATTTTTTTTTGTAGTTTCTTCCTGCTACAGTTAACCACGTGACGCGCGCCTCAACCAGGAAGCGGATTCTCTGCCGCGCAGCAGTAACGAAAGCTCAAGATTTTCTGCCCTGTAGGTTACGGACGGCCTAGATTTGATTCAGAAGTCTGATATTATAAAGTTTATCTTACACGAATCTTGATGCAAATCAAAAGCTGATATTTACCGCGCAGCACGCACAGTGTTTGTGCTGCGCGGTAGAAGATCTCGTTTCCCTCAACCCTCATGTTAGTTTACTTTATTCTTTGAATAAAAAAAAAACTTTATTCTGTCTTTGTCAGACCTTTCTTTTTTTTTTTGATCAAATCAGACCTTTCTTCCCTTTCTCCTCTCTCCGCTACCGCTAGAGTCACTGTCATACTGTCATGTCTGCGCTCTGTTAGAAACTTAAAATCATGGCAGGGATTCTCTGTCCTCCGATTCGGATCCAACGGATGCCATCCCTCTGATTGTGCAGATTTCTGTGATGATTTGATTTGATTCGATTGGACTCGTCTAAATTTTTAATTTCAGACCCGAGGTTTATATTAACTTAACCATATTAATGGATTCATCTTAATCCTAAGATTGAGAAAATTTTAAAGTGCAAAGTCTTAAATCTAAGATTGCTAATTAGTGATTACCCTAAAGCAATCGATATATAATCTAATAAAATAATAATTAGTAGATATTCACCTATATAAAAGTAGGAACCGGCTCTGCTGCTCGTAAAATTCCTGCTTGTTTCTTGTTTTTTCGATCTGAATCGTTAAAAACTCATCTAACGATCAAAACATCTATTTCTGAATCAAATCACAGTCGTTCGTAACAATCGATCAATTTGTGACGATCATATCGAAATAAGCAGAAAATAAACAGAAATTTTACGAGCAACAGATTCGGATCCATAAAAATAGAGAAATATCGAACCAAGATTACACTGAATATATGATGGCGACTGGCGACTGCACCCCCGGCCCCACCGTTTTGGATTGGTTCTAATTTCTAAACAAGCTATCAGTTTAATCACTAACTCCAACATAAATTATAATGATAGAGCGCTCTTTCAGTTTCAGGTAGGGGTGCACAAAATACTCGTGACTCGTGACTCGTGACTCGCTCGTGTTCGGATCGCTAACAACTCGTTCGTTAACAGCTCGAGTGTTAACGAGCCGAGCCGAGCCAGCTCGTTAGTAAACGAGCCGAGCTCGAGCTGTGACAAACTCGGCTCGTTTAAGTATCGAGACCTTAACGAGTTAATCTGGACCGTCGAATTGATTACCAATATCTCTAAATAGATCATTACCATAGAGAATTTTCATTATTTTATAATTTTATTATGTTTTTTTAATTATTTTGTCATTTTTTTCTTGCAAACGAGCCAGCTCGAGCCTTAACGAGCCGAGCTCGAGTTGAGAGTTTCAGCTCGTGACTCGTTAACAAACGAGCTGAGTTCGAATTTGCCCCAGCTCGCTCGAGCTCGGCTCGTTTACACCCCTAGTTTCTGGTCACAATTACAGTACACCTACAGCATGTACGGCCCATCCTCCATGCCTCAAACAAACATTTACACATGTACAACTTGTCAAATTACGCGACAATGACTTGCAACTAATCAAGAAAGAAACTGATTCATTTAAAAAGACAATAACAGTGATGACGACGACAATTACGTTGATATGTACGATAACATAATTAAAGATAAATAATAAAATCGATATCAATAATTGATATCAAATGTAATATCTACGAAATATTATTCTTTCTTAAAAAAAAAATTTTTTAAAAGCACTTTTCAATTTTGTTACCGAATTTATATTTTTCTTTGGCCATATTATCCAATGTCCTTTCGTAACCAAACATTCCAAATTAATTTAACTTTCTTCTCAACCAAAAATTATGTACCGAAGCAAACTTTTTTTTAATTTGAAATGACACGACAGAATCTTACAATTATTTTAATTATAATCTTTGGAAAAGATCATTCTGCTGCAAACACTCATTATTCCACTTGTGTCAAAGAATCGTTAAAAGAGAGTTTGAAGGCTTCGGTTTTTTTTTATTATTTTTTTCCTTTGGATGGTGGGAGGGCCCAATGGAAGAAAAGCATCCGATTCTTTTTTTAAGTAGGCTTTGCCTACATAAAATTTTGTATTAAAAATAAAAAGAGTTTATTACAATATTTATATTTTTTTTATTGGAAAAGATTCTTAATGAACTAAAAAAAATTCCGCTCCGTAGATAGCAATTCTCTGGCCATTCGGAGGATTTGTGTGCGATTTTCATTGTCTTCAGAAGCGGATTCAGAATTTTCGTCAGGAGTCAAGATCTATAATTTTTTTTCAATGAGGCAAAATAACATAAATTTTTAAATATACATGATTATTTTGCAAAAAAAATTAACAAATCGTACAAATACACTAAATTATTTTGCATTTTTTTTCCAGGGGGCACTTGTCCCCTGGCTCTCTTTGCATCCGCCCCTGGTGGTCTCACAATCGATAAGAAGAGCCGACGATTCAGTTCTTTTCATATGAACTATAGCGTCGAAAAAAGCGTGAAGTTCCAGATTGTTGTCACTATGTTTGGAAGATGCCTCTTGTTGCGTATTAAAAAAGCGAAGACGTCGTCATCTTGTTGTATGACGGACAAAGGGGCTATGTCGTTCCAAATTCGTGTCGCGAATTGGCAATACAAAAATAGGTGCGACGAGGTCTCAAGTATGATGTCGCGGCAGAGCAAGCAACGTTCTTCTAGTGTGCCTCCTCTTTATTGCAGGATCTTCATCGTGATTAGCATGTTTTAAGCAATGTTTACATAAAAATCTTCACTTTGAGTGGCGATTTGGTGTTCTAGATTTTTCTCGATATATGTGAGATTACTCTTGTCACACCCCAGAAATTAATATCTAGCTTAGGGGTACAAATCTCGCCACATGTACTTGTTTATAACTACAGGAAATACTTAATTAATTATTGAATTTTACCTATAAGAAATAGAGAAACAATACACACAATGCACACAATACATGAACATCTAACAATATATATAAAACAGTGTCTGTACAAAGTTTACAACGAAAGCTGAAGAAAAGTGAAATACATACAGTATATGACGATCTCATCAAAGAACGTGGGATCGACTCTCACTAACCTAGTACAATCTAATCCTAACAAGATAGAATAAAAGAAAACAACAAAATAGTCTGCAAAACGGAAGACGTTGAGGACTCCATCCTAGCGCACTCCTCTGGACCTCAAAAGACCTGCTTCTGACCTGGACCCCACAACCACCGTGGAACGTGAGTAATTTATAAAAAACACTTAGTGTGGATTAAGGTCCAACCTTTGATTTTATATCCGATTCAAGATTTAAACCAATCACACTTAAAGAGTTTAAGTTATAATTAAGTTACTACATCTAAATGTGTATTAGTTAAACATTGTATAATTTAATTATTTAAATCTATCCAAAAGAGACGATACGAAAATAAAATCCAAAAGTAATATGAGAAATAGTAATATATAGCTAATAATATGGAAAGTTGTCAATACACCCAGACAAAAGAACAAATTGTCAATTTAAAACCCGAGCGTAGGACATCAGGATTCGCCCCTTAGACGAGTCTCGTATTCGAGCCGCCAGGTCTAACTTAATTCTGATTTCCAGAACGAAATGCCCTGGTAAGATAGAGCAGCTGCAAAAAGCACACACTCGGTCAAAAAGCGTATGGAGACGCCTAACGTCACCAAAGAGAAATTAATAAAATAAACACTCGATCTCAATCGCCATACGAAAATAAGGAACCGACTACCCATTTGAAATAATATAATAGAAAGGAAACTCCTTGTACCAACTAAGGGCCAAAGGGGAGCCCCAGATTTTCTCTGTGCCAACCAGGGATTAAAGGAGGAAGCCCTTCAAATATTAGAAGATCTCATAATATCTGCTAATAGAAAATATATAAAGAACAGAATAGCTCCAATACCTCATATATGGCACACACACTCTAAACTGAGAAATCGAACCTTAATCACTCAAAAGAGGAGATATTATAATACTATATATTAATATGGAAGTTGAAAAGGAAACTCTCTCACTGATACTACGAGCCATCAAGTGATGGTCATCGTTGGTAAGCATTGGTCGAATGTCCTTAAGGACATTATACCCCACAGGCTGTGTCAGACACTGTGACACGTAAACTCACCACGATGCCTTTAGACTACATCCAATCCAAAACTCATTGGCCCGACTCTCATCACTCCCGACGAGAATACATATAATATTTTTTTATACGCATCTACATATAAGTCTAATAGCCTATACGATCCGTATATCGGATCTTACATGCAATTCTGAAATGCATATGACATGCAATGCAGGTTGGTCTTAGTTGTTGGTGCAGTTAACGATATGCAATTATGGCAGTTCGAGTTCTAAGGGCCTGTTTAACAATTGTTGGTAGTTTGGTACCGCAGTTCAGTTTAGGTAAGTCTGATAGGTCCTAATAAAAGAGAAAGGAATATCAAACCCAAGAATCACACATGGAAGGAGGGAAGTCCTACGCTAAAGGAAGCTCTGCTACGTCCGCGCTGGCCTCAGCGTCATCTGCTACAGCGTAAGCCTCGTCCCCTGTAGGTGGGTCCGAGTCAACTAAGCCTCCTAGTTATTGACGTCGGGGTTTATTAAGTTAGATGGAATACTTTGCCAAAGTGGAACTGAAAGAAGGTCTAGGCGTTTGAGACGTCCTTGATGCTCCTAATTTAATTTATTTAGTATCTCTACTTAGTCAATTTCCCGGGCAGTGTCATTGCTGCACGGCGAGTGTGTGGGTCCTATGATTCTAGACCTTTATTATTATTTATTTCAAGTTTTGCTCTTAGGTGTAGTATTATTTTAAATTTATTTACTATGAAATCAGGACGATAAATTACAAAACATAAACAAAACACGTTACGAGGAAAGCATGTTATAAATTCATTCACTTTTAGTTGGACTTTTAACTAAAACTAAGGAAAGAAAGAACAAAATATCCTAATAGATACATATGTATATTAGTATTGTGCTTCTAGAGACAATGATCAATATATAATCTTTTATTTGGTTATTTACTTAAGCATAATAAATGTGAGTGTTATGTTTTAGATATAGAGAAATTGATCAATATATATTAATGAGAAATTTGTCAAAATGCCACTCGATAATTGCTCAAATGTCAAAATGTTACTCGATAACAAGAAATCATCTAAATGCCATTAATTTTCAAAATAGTTTATCTAAATGCCATTACCTCTAATTTAATACAAATAAAAAATAAACAAATCATCATATACCACAAATACCCCTCATTATATTTTTACCCAAATCTGATCTGATCGAACCGAAATGCCTGCTCCGCCTGCTCTTCTCAAAACGCCAATGCAACCCCAACTCATCGTGCTTCTCGTTCTCGTAAGATATGCTTGTTTTTGTACTAGTTTTGCTTTTTGATTATTTTCATTTTTAGTTTATGTACTGGGTTTAGTTCTCGATTATTTGCAAAGTTTAATATCTCGAAATACAATGCTGGTACATCTTCACACGATATCCGTTTAGTTGCAAAGAATTGATTGTGAAATTTAATATATTGCTAGTAGTCTCTCTTACTGCGGCCTAGACCTAGAAATGTGAAAGAGTTATGAGGTGGTGTTCAGGTTATTATCTGAAATTCTTTGATTCCGCTATCTAGAAATGAAAAACAAGAGAACCACCCGTGTACTCGACTCTTTTACTATGGGTAATGCAGAAGGCTGAAGCGACGATACAGTCATATTGATCTACCCAATACTAGTGAACTGACCCTGGGGGCAACACCCGAAGCATTCGAGCGAGGAAAAAGAGGGAAAAGAAAGAAAAAACTGCCGAGGAGTTTAATTTCTGCACTAGTACTGGATTTGTCATTGAGTTCTTCAAATACTGGTACTGTTTGCTGAAAAAGAATCACAAGCTCAAATGAAAAATCGCGAGAGAGCACAAACGATACAGTAAATGAAAAATTGCTGAATTTTTTTTTAAGAGAGAACGTACAAATCATGAAGAATTGCTGAATTGTTTTCTGAAGAGAGCACAGACCGTGAAGAAGGAAAAAAGAGTTAGAGGGGTATTTCTGGTATATGATGATTTATTTATTTCTTATTTGTATTAAATTAGATATAATGGCATTTAGATAAACTATTTTGAAAATTAATGGCATTTAGACGATTTCTTGTTATCGAGTGGCATTTTGACATTTGGGCAATTATCGAGTGACATTTTGACAAATTTTCCTATATTAATAGATATATGATTATACTTATATAGTCCAATTATGTTGGTGTGTTGTGCAATTAATTAGTATCGTACATTAGTGTTATAGTTATAATTAGTTTGTTAATTTAAATTAATAAATAGTACGTAATATTAGTTATTTACTAAAAACTTTTATATTTAGTTGTCGTTGCGTATGACCTAAGTCCTATGTTGTCTATATCGTCGTACCTAGTAATTTATCCTATTTATTTAACTATGTCGTATATTATATGTTTTAGTATTTGTGCTACATATAGTATATAAAAGATAAAATACAAATAAACACATGTGGGTCCCATTTTAATTTATGTTTTGATTTTTGGTGTTAATCATGTGGGATCGGAAGCTCGTACTCGTGCGTCATAGCCATAGCTCGTGCTGCACGGGCCATAAATCATCATTTCCCATTTAATATCTTTCTTGGGCCTTTTTATTATCTCGGTTCTGGTTGCTAAGTATTATGGGCTAGACCACTAATTGTGTAATATCTGTTATAATACACAACTCGGCCCGATTAGGGCTCAGGCCCAAAAATGCCTAGAACATTTTTATTATTTTTTTATCCTTATCAAGCCTTATAGTATCCGAGGGGTCCAGTGGGCCTTAAGGCCCAGAGGCCCATTTTTATTTAAGTGTTAAAGGGTCCATTAAGGGTTCAGTGACCTTAAAGCCCAAAGGTCTATTTATTTATTTCTAAGGGTCCATTCAAGACCTAACAAAATTTATAATGTGTAATATTTTTTACTGGGCCAGTCATCACCTCTAGCCCAGTTTCAACACTCACGGCAGATCACAAACATCAAGCAAACAAGCACAACAAGGCCAATCAGTAACCATAAGTGCTCCAGCACTGGTATTGGCCATACCAGTGTTGGTACAAACTGGTACATGATGGTAACAGGTATGCCAGAACCAGACACTTTACAAGGCACCACAACCCTATGCAAACCCAATTATCAGTCTAGAGTTGTGCCAAAATTACTAGTGACAAGCAGCAGAACCATTTAGATCAGCAAGTACACCCCAATCAGACTAGTACATTCAACACAAAGGTTCTTATTTCAACCTTTTAGGATCAGGCTTCAGTTGGAAACTATTCAAAGTATGGACAGAACTAATTAACCCCAAAGTCTAGAAATTTCACGCGTTAAGTCGGTCACAGGTCTCAGTTTAGTAATCCAACCAGACCAGTAAAAGACAACGGTTATAGTTCATATGCCAGCAACACAAACAAAAGAGAACACACAACAAACAAACCAAGAATCAAGAAATGAACGAAACAATATGTAGTGGTACAGTCGATATAGGGTTTGTTTAGGTTTACCAGTAAGGGCCAACACCTGATGTCAGGAGGCGTGAGAGGGACAAAGTATTCGAGAACCAGGCCAACAGCACTACCCTTGCTTGAACGCCTCTGCCTTCTTCCCTTTTTACTTAGTTTGTTTCCTTTCCTTTTTCTTTCTCGTTTTGGATTGTTTGGTACTAAGTCTCAGCACATGAGAAAATGTTCAAACCAGCCAGAGAGGGAGAGGAGCAGTAAGTAGGCGTTAAATAGGCGCAGAGGTGAGATCGTGGGCGGGGTCCATGTATCTTGTAGGCCAATCGTACCAAAGGGTCAGAGAGACTCTGACAGGGTTTCGAGGGTCTCTCAGCCAAACGAATGAGCGACGAGGGCAACGACTAAGTGGGTCGAGCACTCGAGTGCAGAGGTGACGAATGAAGGGACAGCTCGAGAGAGCAACTCAAGGACACAGGTGAGTCGAAAGGAGATGGGCAGCGGAGCCAACCAGGAAGAAGAAAGGGAACAGAAAAGGACGACCATTAATGCCGAGAGAGGCGAAAAGACAAAGGGAGAGAGAGATATGGGGAAAAGTGTGACAGCGGGAGAGAGAGAGAAATCGAGATTTCTCTTGATTTTGTCTGCAGAGAAACAAGGATTCGATGCAACATTAATTCCGAAATTTTTGTGCAACGATTCCTGGCTACTTTTAATTATTGACCCATTTCATTTATTAACTCGGATCTGGGCCACAAGGGATCCCTGATTGGCGTAGCTCCCTAGGGCCTGCTCTGACCAAGGTCGGTCTGGTTCCTTTATAACCCAACCCGTGTGACCCTTGGTGTCCTGCTGCTGCTCGGCTCACTATGGACCTGTTGGGTCTAGTTAAATCACAACACAAGTTTCTAATGGATTTGATTGATTTATTAATAGGGGTTCGATTCTTTTGAGGCTTGAAGTGTGTAACATTTTGTGTTGCAGGCTGCACAGAATAGGGAACGAGTCGAGTAGCTCGTTACATGGTGTTATATCATCAATTTATCTATAAGTTGTTTGAATTTGGCTGAAATTAGTACAAACTATTCATAAGCACTATATAATTTAAATAACTATATATCAAAGTTTTATTTTAGTTCGTATTTTATTTGAAGGCTTGATTTAAGATTTTATTTTATGTACAATTTCTCGATTATTATTGTGTAATTTATTTATTATGTTCATTATTTAAGTTATAATTAATGTTTTTTTTTATAAAACTCGTAAAATTTTATTATTATTTTAAGTTTTTAATTTGTTCAAAGTTGTACGGGTTTTATAACTCTTGGATTGGTAATGAACTTATATGTTGTGCGAGATGAGTATTGGGGCAATGAGGACCAATTCCAGGCTAGCGAGCCATCTGCGAGGACTTTAGTGGACGTTAGAATAATGGCATTAAGGCTAGGATATCTCTAAGAAAGAAAGATGGTAGGATCATGATATTTTCCTGATCTTGCTGGTTATGTAAAGAAATTCACATTCGGTAGAGTATTTCATGAGGTTACATAGTCATTCATACATTACATCGAGATTTATACATACGAATCTCGATGTAATGTGAATCATTGAATGACTATTCCACCTTACGAGATATCCCACCGGATATGAATTCTCTATAGAGAGGAGAGGTTGTAGTGGGTGTGTAAGAAATTGACAAAGATTGTATTCTTGTGAGAATGAACATGCTTCAAATGTACTGCCCCAGCATCCGAGTTTTTGTTAAGAATTTCCATATTTTTATTTTAAGTTTGGTTGCTTCAGTATCTCACTTATCTGCTGTTGTTTTTTATAGAAATTTCAGGAGTAGTTACTTATTAACTATTGCGGATCCAATTTGTTTTATAAAATTATAGTATTTTTAAGCTTTTGGTTGGTTCAATGATACAATTAAGTTCTATCTTGAATTTTAAGATTCAAGTCTATCCGAGACATATTTATCTTTGTGTAATTATATATATTATGTTTTTATTTTTTTAATTAGATATCAACCATGAAAAGAAAAATCACTAGTGAAAGTTTTTTCAAGAAAGAAAAAATGAAATATCCAAATGTAATAGAAAATTTATAGTTGTAGAGTTAAATATAAATTACGAAAGATGTAATTTTTATCGAAATCATCAAACGTAATAAAATATTGATTTACCTTTTGTTTTTTAAACTTATGTTTGTTAAATTATGTTGGACGTGATGTGGACCATTCAATTTCACCTCGAGATGTGTGCTTCACAATCTAAAAGCTCCTGAATGTCATCACTTGTTCAAAAGCGTGCATAAATTATGTCGCGCCGTAGAGAATAGCTTCCAGTTCCACGTTCATATCAACCAAAATGGAAAACCTCAATCAATCTATGGTTGATCATTACCGTGCGTTTTTTTATCTGACGGATCTCATGGTCTCTCTCACGGCAAGAGCAAATGCAGATTCTAAAAAACAGCGTCACTTCGAACCCACATTTTCAAAAGGTCAAAACCCTCTGCTACTCTAGCTGGAATCAGTGGCTTAATTAAAACATCGAGTTAGGAAGATAATTTGCAAGTATCGTTTAATTTTAATGTTATAAAGATGTCAAAATTTTATTTTGATCAAATTGTAATTTTTAATAAAATTCTCGATTTTAGTCAAAATTTTAACTAAAATCTTATCATTTAATTTTAAATTTAATTAAAATTTTTAACAAGGAGTTCAAAATTTTCTGGACCAAAGAGGAGGTCGGAGTCCATCCTGGCCCCCCACTGATTCCGTCACTGGTCCATATCACCTCTCTCTAGGCCTGTCAACGATCGATCTTTTTATCGTTTTTCATTTCGTTTTGTGACAAATGAAACGATTGTAATCAAAGAAATTTCTTTCGTTTAAGTAAGAAAACAGTTAACGAAAACATATTATTTCGTGATCGTTTGTTTCGTAGTTTCGATTGTGACTATGTATTGTTAGAATTGTTTGATTTCAGAAAAATACTATACTGAGAGAATGTGATGAGAGTGGAGATGAAGAATTGGTCGAATGAGAAGATGAATGATTTGATTCATGTGTATGATTAGAATCATTTAATTGTGATTTCTGATATGCTTTAGTACGATGAAAGATAAGATGAATGAAGAGTGAAGAAAATGAGTTTTATTGTTTTGTTTCGTTTCAATCATTTTGATTATTTTCTTTAACAAAACAATTAACGAAATAAAATTTCTTAAACATTATTATTAATATTACTCTGTTACACTCCAACTCGTAATTGTTACAGGTCTGACGTCTACCTCTCTCTTGTACTAGTGTACAACAATTCCACGACTCCAATCAAACCACCACCATCCCAGGAACTCGGGAGCTCAAGTGCTCAACCTTCATCGACAATGGCGACCTTGACCGTACCTGCGACCGTACCTTCCCCCAACGAAGACTGCGAGCAACTCCGCAAGGCTTTTCAAGGTATGCATTTCCTATACTATTCTCGCATCTTTTTGCATCTTTCAC